>BQNB010206738.1:0-10527 GCA_026074375.1 Tanacetum coccineum | reverse complement strand
AACGCATTCCTTCTCTTCCAAACAAACTCCAGAAACTGTTGGAAAAATATGGTTTTGCAAAGTGAGGTTTTGCAAACTTTGGACACCATTTAACATATGTAGATGTTATATATCTTTGTATTAGAGGGGGGGGGATGGGTTCGGTTCCACTGAACTCGCGCGACCTGCGGACACTCGTCTACGCGCTTATCTTTTTGCTACCAGTTTGTTGTAAGGTTCCAGAATATTCTTGAGATTCAAATGTTGAATATATCAACATTTCAAAACAGTTTGTTGTAAGGTTCCAGAATATTCTTGAGATTCAAATGTTGAATATATCAACATTTCAAAATCGTGTGTATAGATAGACTCGGTTGAATTTCAGCAACTATCTTTGGCTTGTTGACCAAGATAGGGTTTGCCTATATTAAGAACCAGTCTCATTCATTTTTTAAAACACAGAAAACAAACTCCAGATATACCATACACAGCAGCTTTTGAGTGGTCTTTCCAGCAGTATCGTCGATCAGAAACACTCGTCTTTTCCGGTGATCTTTCAGGCAAGTTGTCGAGTCCGGCTGTACAACAGCTTTGGACGTTGTACCCTGGGAAACAGACGGCGAATCTGTTTTAAGGGAATCGTGTTAAACACGAGCCTCGTTCTTTTACTGCTTATATTATCTGTTATTCTTTAGGTTAATTTACTTGTTAATGTTATTCGATCTTCGCTAATAAAAGTATGCAGGTTTCCCAACATTAGGAACCACCGTCACTAATTTCAGTTAGATCGTTGAGGCAAGTTCATAAAAATAGAATCTTTCATTAGCTTGAAGAGTTTGGTGATGCTAATGAAAAGTATTCATTTGATGCCTTAAAAACTTTCTTTGATTTGTTGGTATGATTTTGGACCGTTAAAAGAAAGATTGTCATAAGTATGAATTTATTGAATATTTTTTGCTTGGGTATGATGATTTGGTTGGTAGATGATCGGATGACATAAAATGTAACCGTGTTTTGTAGCCATTCGGATTTCTGAGCGAAGCCGCGTGTAGCTTTATAATTTGGAACTGCTATTACAAGAAATAGTTGTGTATGATGCGTTTTATAAATAATAGTAAATGGCTACCAGATTTTGCTGAGATTCATTGGTTATTCAACTGAATTACTAATATAATCTGTTAATGCAGGATTTATACAAATGGTGCCAATGGAAGGCTCAAATTGGGGTCGACTTTTACTTCAACAATGCATGCGTGGATGAATATGAAAAAGTGTTGAGGGTACTTGATATATGTGGGAAGAAAAAGAAGGTAGGTATAAATATTGGTATCTTTCTTGTGGTTTTATTGTTCAAGGTTTACAACCTACTTATAAATAATGTCCAACCATACATGTTGTCATTTGAATCAGTTTTGTATAAAAAGTCATAGTAGGGATGGCACCCGTAGGTAATGGGCATGGGTACTTCAAACTCGTCACCCGCACCCTTCATATTAAGTTTAAATAAAAAAGCAAAAAAAAAAAATAAAAAAAAAAAAAAAAACCCTCACCCGCCCTCCACCCGTCTGTGGGTACAACTTTTCACCCATGCCCATGCCCGCGGGTACCCATTTCCGGCGGGTAAACCCGTGGGGTTGTGAAACGTAACATTTACACATATGTTTCCGAATGTTTTGAAAATCAAATTTGATAAGAAGGTACACAAGTTAGTATATATTGATAAATATTCGCACAATTAGTGAACTATCCACTAATTATATATTACTAATAGCATTAATACATAAAAAAAGTATAAAATTCTACTTTTATGAATCATGAATTTTTGCCTAAGACTAGTTGTTACTTACACATTAAAATCGCAAGACCAAGTATAAACGAACTTGGCTTGATAATTGAGATACTTAGTATATATATTTGATACTTTCATGATTCATATTCTTATTATAGTCTTAGATCTTAAAAATGACGTATGTGACAATTAAAAATATCTACTAATAACTTGATAAATATTTAAGTAATATAATAAATGTCAGTTTAATAAAAAAACGTCTTAACGGGTATTTTGAAAGGTATAATCGCAATGGGTTTACCCACGATGGGTATACATTACCCGCCACCCACCCACCACCCGTTGGTGGGTTTATTTTTTCACCCACGACCCACCCGTGGGTAAAAAATGACGGGGTTACCCACCCATCACTGTGTGGGTACCCGCGGGTTATGGGTTTTTTCTCGCCCGTTGCCATCCCTAAGTCATAGAATGTTGGCTTGCCGTTCTGAAAGTAAGAGATGCAAAAGATTTTTTTGGATTCAAACAATTTTCATTGAATAGGCTGTAATCATGAATTTGTGATATAATTTTTAGAGTAAACTGCAAAAATCATCCTTGTGGTTTGTCAATCGTGGCATTAATCATCCCTGTTAGAAACTATTGGCAAAAATCATCCTTGAGAGTCAAATGTTCGGTAAAAATCATCCTTATTGGGGATGAATTTTGCAAAAAGTTTAACAAAAAGTTTTGCAAAAATCATCCCTTCAAGGATGATTTGTGCAAAACGTTTCACCACTCAGGGATGATTAGTGTCAATAGTATTGGCTAGGGATGATTAGTGCCATAAACTACAGACCACAGGGATGATTTTTGCACTTTACTCTAATTTTTATTTAAGAGACACTGTTCATGCTTTGAGAATAATTGTATTTTGGTTGGACGTTTATGCTAACACAACCACAACGAGTTTTTGCTCTTTCTTTATTATTTTGGCAACCTCAAAAATGGACCGTTCTAACCTTAAATGCCATTAGTCTTTTAAAAATAAAGTTTACAAATGGATTTCATATTCAAGCGTTAAATTTAGTCGCCACGTTTAAAAAAATAAAGACGTTTAGGGTATGTACACAAACTTAAATATAAATCCTAGAGATCGTGCCGTCGGTAGTGTTTAATGCACTCCTATTTATAGGCGAATATCTTTTGTCATGTTCAAGGGATGTTACCCTTGGTCGGCATGTCGTCGTCAGTTTCCCATTTTGGTATGCCCATGTTTATTCCGTGATCTCAAGTTATATTATTTACTTTGTTTAGCTGATCCATAGGCTTTCTCTGACTTGCAGTATGTTTGCGGTTTCCTTTGGACCCCAGAGAGAAGATGTGCGTCGGCCCAGCCTTTCCCCTGTCGCTGGTCACCGGATATGCTGGACTTCTCTGTCTTTCGAAGACAGTCAACTTTTGGCATTTTGACGTGTTTCTCTATTTTGAGTTAGCCCGGGACTATTTTAGGCCAGGGATATACTATACGTCATCAATTGCAGATGAATAACGTTCATAAATGACGGAGCTTGATGTTTCAACGTGGGAGGGCAGAAAATATATTTTTTACGATCTAAGAGGGCCAAAGTCTAATTTTTTTTTTACTATATATAGGTTGTGTTTGGCAACAAGCGTTTTAGAGCGTTTAGGAGCAACAAGCGACAAGCAGTAAGCATTTTAGAGGAAAAGCTTGTTTGACAACACCTCAACAAGCATTTGAATATTGTTTAACTGCTTCAATCTCAAATGCTTCTTGAAGAAGCATTTCATAACTATTCCTAGCCGTTTGTTTATAAAATTACATTCATACCCTCAAATATAACATTTATAATTTCTTTAATTCGGTTATATGCCTTTTTTTATAATTTTACGCTTTCTAATTACATCTTATAGCTATGTTAGCAAACACATTTTTTAAACAAACAACTACTGTTTACTGCTCCTGCTAACTGCTTACTGCTTACTGCTCCTGCTCCTGCTATTGCTTACTGCTACTGCTACGTGTCACCATCCATAAGGGTGATCACGGTTCAAAAATCGGACCGGACCGAAACCGAAGTTTTCCAAAATGCCAGACCGAGGACCGGACCGAAATGGTCCGATCCAGTTTGGTCTTCGGTCCGATCCGGTCCGGTCTAACAAAGCATAATCGCCGGGTTTTTTGTAAGACCGAACCGGACCGAACCGGATCAAAGACCGAATTTAAAGAAAACCATGGACCGAGGACTGGACCGAAATATGCTCGGTCCGATCCGATTGGTCCAGTTCGGTCCGGTCCAATCGACGGTCCAATATGCTCACCCCTAGCCAAACATACCCACAGTTATGCACATAATAGTTGAGAGGTCCAAAAATGAATTGTCACTTATTGAAGAAAAAAAAATTATATTAAGACAATCATATGCATTAAAGTATTTTACTGTGTACATAGAATGCTTTATCATGTTGTACATAAATCACCTCCCATTAAAAAAAAGGGAAAATTCCATTTGTAGCCAAAAAAAATTCTGGAATGCAATCATATCCAAAAAAAAATCATAAAACTGTCCCAAGACAACTTGTCTTCTAGGCAACTAAGGAAGAATGTGCCAAGTGTCCCGTATGTGTAAGGTATAAATACGTAATATCATTTAGGGCAACTAATATTTTTGGGGCGAATTGTACCTAGGGCAACTGGTCATTTAGTAATTTCACCTTAATATTTTATTTCAAAAATCACTAACACAAAATTACATTGTACATGGGGCTACTTGTACTTTAGGGCAACTTAATTTTTTTTGCAACTTTAAATTTTTGAATTTATTATTTGTATTTGTATAATAAAAAAGACAATTTAAAATTTTTGTACACACTTTATTGGGTGTAAATTTGTTTTGTATACATTCTTCATCATCTCCCACACTTCCATCTTCTCCATTTTCTCCATACTGTAGTTGACCTTTCCTTTTCTCTATCTTCTTCATCTTCCCCAAGTTTTCCATCTTCTCCTGCTCAATACGTCTGTTCTTGTAATCTTCGACCGGCATTGTTCATCATCACTTTTGCCGGATCCTTAATGTGGTATAACAGGGTACGTAATTTCATTTCTTAGTTTGAATTTTTCATACCCATTTATATTGTAGGTATACTTGTTGATGTTTGCATTATACAAGTCAATTACTTTTATGTTAGATTGATGACTCTTTAAGATTTGAAAATAAAGAGGTTAACCTGATGTTTAGTATATGTTCCATCAAAAAAAGTTTAAGATGATCATTACTTCCATTAAGTGAATTATTTAGTTATTTTGTTGTTCAATTTAATTATTTAGTATCTGAAAGTTATTTTGTTCAATTTTTTTCAGGACTTTGAATCTAAAGTCATAATTAGGAGCAAATTGAACTACTTTTGGTTAATAAACCAAAAGTTAGATGCCAATCGACGAAACTTGTTTAGGACTACTTGTTTCGGGTGTTGGTTGGATCTATTGTTTTTTGACCATGAACCACAACTCATAGATTATATGCTACGAAAACAACATAAAGTCGATGATTCTCATTATGATATGCCCCTCATTTATTATACTGAAGGTCATAGCCTGCATTTTGGTCGTCCAGAGTTTGCTCTCATTACTGGTCTGCCTTTTGGCACAGTAAACTTTGGTTTATATACTTCCGGTGAGCTAAAGTTTCGTAATAGAGTTTTCCCACATAAGCTAGGATTAAGTGTAACCAACTTACATGTTATTGGTGTTATTGAGGATGAAGAGACATTTCGAAAGCTATGTGATCAAGACTCTACACGTCTTTGCCTTATTTTAGCTTTAGAAGTTATATTTGTGGGTCGGTTGTTGACATGCCTGGTGGATGATACCTTGTTCCGGTTGGTTAAAAATCTAGAAGACTGGAATTGTTTTCCATGGGGTGAGCACATATGGACACATTTATACGACGAAATTAAGAATATAATAGAAAATCACAGTGATGAGCACTATTTTGAAATGAAGAAAGATCGCATGTATGTTCCTACATATACGTTGTCTGACTTTGTTTTTGCTTTCCAGGTAAACCATTGTTAAAGATATATTGTAATTATTTAGTTCCCTTGTTAAATTTTAATGTGGCTATAAATTTTTAACTATAAGTTGGTATATTATGTAGGTTTGGATCTTTTAGTCAAATGAAAGATGTAATTGTTGGTTGATTAAAGATCCAAAAGTTATACCAAGAGCACTTGGTTGGTCAAAAAAATCTATCTTTAAAAGATCTGATTGTTGTTACCTTTTTGCAAAGGTTAGAGCATTTTCCTTTAAATATCATTAATAATAGGATATAAAAGGTATTTGATTAGTACATCTCATAAATTATGTGTAATATATATATAGGAGTCTACGACAACTAATGATAGCAGGCCTACTATAGCTGAGTACGATTCACCATGGTGGATACGCGTCCATGTTTTTTTCCGGCAACACGTTCCTAAGGCTCCGGTCATAGAACATCATAGCCTTTATGAAACATATCTTTTAAAGTTGGAGAAGTCACGCAAACGTGCGTATTCAAGTTTCAGAGTATCATTTAGTGTTTGCACGACTGATATCATTAGTAAAAAAATGGCTTAAGGATGAAGTTATTAGTGACCTAAATGTTCGTGTTTTCAAACTTGAGACTATTATTCAGGTTAATGATACAATTTTATTTGAATTTATTCCCACTATAATAGCCAATCTTAATGTTTTGAAATACTATTTTATAATATTTGTTCACACTTTGCAGGTTCTTGCATGTAAAAGAAACGAAGAATATGAGGTATAGTTTTTTAATTAGTTGTTTTAACATGTGACATTCATTTTTTAGTTGTTCTTATATGTACTATTTTTGCTAGCAGGTGTTGCAGTTTAATGAAGAGTTTTCCAGTTTGGGTCGTGACTTTATGGATACATTGAATATCTTATTCCAGGATTTGATCTAGCCACACTATTCAGATGAAGATATATCTAATGTAATAAACATTTTTGTTTTAGAAATTTAAAAGTTTTGAATTCACAATATGTAATAATGATTTCCTTATTAATTACAGGATTTTTTTGTTGAAGATGAATTGAGATTGTGTTTGGAAGATGAAGAAAGGATGCGTTTGGAACAGGAAAAGAACATTATAGAAGAGCAGAGGTTTAGGGTGGAAGAGGCTAAGATGATGAGGTTGGAAGAAGATAAACTGTTGCAGATTGACGAGTTAAAAAAAGGCGCCATGAGTTTATGAATTCAACTCATGTGAAAAGTATATTGGGAAAGTTAACACATAGCAAGAGGAATCAAGCTGATATTGTGCCTGGGAAAACAAATCCCACAGTAAGCTGGGTTAAGATAAATAAACACCGTCAAAACGTAAATGATCCATCTTTGTTGGATTTGCTCAAAAAAGTGAAACCATGGGTTGAGGTATAATATTTCTGTATAACGTTTCAACATAAATTGTTTCCTTACATCATGTGTAGCAGCTTATATATACTTAAAATCTTTATGTAGGATCTTTCACGTTTGTTTCATTCATTAGACACAGTTTGGTTGACTCCCGATATTGAACGATTTATTAGTCAACAAGGGTAGGTGAAGTGTAAGATTACTGTAGGTCGGAATTTCTGGCTAACATTAGCATGCTTAGACCCTAGTAGAAAAGGTTGGCTAAGTGAAGAGGTTAGTATGATTAGAAAAACTAATTAAACTTTTATTTATTATAAACCTAAAGTCTACAATTCGTATAACGATAATTTGTTTCTCTCATTAACAGCACATTGACTTGTGGGTCGATTATATGTGGCATGGGAGACCTGATAATGCTAACTGGGCCATGGTCAGCTTTTACTTTGTTCAGATACTTCTGCAAAACAACACGCCTTTGTTTTATGCCAACGATGATAAGTATGCCACATCATGAAGCGGTGTTGATCAGGTAATAGTTTACGCATAATTTACTAAGAGTGTTTATTTTGATACTTAGTCCTTTCTATTTTGATTCTGCATATCCCTGTCAAAAGACTTTAGTTTATTTGGTTTTGACCCAAACAATGGTTTTATAAGGACCTATAATATCTGCATACCTAACAATCAATGTAAACATTGTAGGTATTTTTTTTCTCGCTAATGAAATGGCTCAGCATTGGTCTCTTGCCCACTTAGATATAGTGTCCGGATTGGTCACTTTCTATGATAGCGGAGATACGAATGACTATGAGTGGCGTGATTGGTATGTCCGGGTTCGGGAATGTTTACAGGTACAGTTTATATTATAATTTTATTATATTGTTTAGTCCTCTATGGTTTATTATACTTTATAGCTTTTGCTTAATCTTAAAAAAATCACATATAAATTCACCAATAACCATAGGGAAACTAAAGTATCCACAACCTTGGTTTTCAAGTAAGTTCAGTTCCATTCTATTTGTTTCCAACTAATTTTGGTTCAAGTAAGTATAATTCCTACATTAACATTGGTTCTTGAATTAATATTAAAATAGTATTAGTGACCAGGAAAGGTTTGACATGTTTACCATGTCTGCCAAACTCATTTCATTCCTTTTAATCACAATTAATGATTTTTTCCATTTTGGTACTTTTGATAGTTACCACTATTGACCCACTTACCTATCAATTAATTTTCATTATTTCTCTATATATTGGTTACTACCCACCCTTTTTCATAACACATTCCATTCATAAACTAGCTGTGTACACACACTTAAAACACACTAAAATGTCTCACCTTACTCGCCTAGCAAATTCTGCTAACTCCGTACTCGTGAAAGACATGATGATTAAGTTGTTTGAGATTGACAATGAAAGGGATTTTAGGGTTGTTAGGGAAACTTATGTAACTTGTCAAGAGTTCAATGTTCGTTGTCAAGAGAGGCGAGAACAAATGATTGAGATGCAACCCTTTTTGCATGTGTCAACTGTTCTTGCTGACTCTTACAATTTGCTAAAAGAGCTTCAGGATTATGAGTTGGAGAAATGTAGGGAGTTGATGAAATCAATAAGTGAAACTCAACTCAAGGTCTTGAAGAAAATCTCTTTCATTGCTAAGTTGCGCCGTCAGTAATGGTCCAGTCATGTTATGTTTTGTGCTCATTATCGTCATCTGTCAAACTCTTCTTTTGTGTTATAGTTGTTAAGGTTGCAGTCTTATGTTGGCAAACTCTTCTTTTGGCTTATTTAGTTTATGTTGTCAGGGTGTCCTTATGGTGAACTTGTAATGGTTATGTTATTAGCAATGAAAGAATTTGCAGTTTTCAATCTATTTTGTTGTCTTCATTATTATTTTCACTTTAAGGAACCAAAAAATGAAATTACTACTTTGCAGTTGAACCCATTGTCTAGTATGGTTTTGTTCTAAGTTAACTATAATATACCATTATAGTAAAAAAAACAACGTGAACCAAATTTTAATGCAAAAACTATCAATGTATTTATGTCCGTCTATTCGACTTACATTAGTGTGGATTAAATTACAGGAACGCTTTCCCGTTATTCTAGTAGGTGCTAAAGTATTTGATAAGAAAGGAATAGATCCTACTAATTATTGCATAAGGTTTAAGCTTGTGGATAGTGTTCCTAATAAGGGTGGTATATTTAGTGATTATGGTGTTTGGGTTGTATCTTTTTATATCGGTTAGCGTATGGCTTATCTTTGGATGTCGAAGAACCTTTTGACGTTGCCTTGGCATATTGTCAGAAGATGGTTCATTTTTATTTTTCTCATAAAATTGATACATTTTAAATAAATTGTAATTTTAATATTTTGACAAATTAATCTTTTGAACTTCTGAATCTAATTGTTTGAATATTTTTTATTGTTTTCATATTACTTTTGTGTTAATCAAAACATACAAGCATAAATCAAAATAAACAAACACAGAAACACATAATCATAAACAAACTGAATCAAAAGTTCAATACATAAAAATAAATTAAAAACCAAACAAGGATATGTAACCTTGCATGGAAGATCTTACAAATTCATAAGAATACCAACAACCTAGAATTTTTTAGCATAACCAATAAACTCGTGTTTGTCAAATGCCCTTAACTGAGTCTCAAAGATCTTCAGCATAAGATCATTCATCAAGTTCAAATCCTGGGCTTGTTGCTCCCTAAAGAAGGTAACACTTTTCACCATTCTAGGGTCCTTGTGATGCTTTGCTTTATTGATTATCTCCTACCTCGTACTCAGACTTGCATGGACTTCCCTCACAACCTCCAAAAGTCTATTGGCAATGCCATAGTCCCTATCCACCTATCTGTCCATCATCACAGTCCACATCATGGACAGGTTAGTAGAGTTAGATGCTTTACGTGGTTCTCCAAGAGGAGACTGATTCATTTTTGCAGAGTGGCTGGTTTTTGTATATGAGATGAAGATGAAGTTTGTGAATGTGAACAACCTCTATAAATAGTACATAAAATCAACCGTTGTGGTTATTTAATAAACTGACATGTACTCTTTTTCCAAAGGGGCACGTCGTTTCATTTTTTTCATAATACTTGTTCATTTCTTCGTAAACAGTTTCACAACCACTAAAATGAAGCCCATCATACTTAATTTAAAAGATACTTTAAATCACATTATCAAGAAGCCCACAACATTGACCTTATCATTAACCAGTTATCTAAATTAGGCTTGTTTCATGGACAAAGCAAAGTATTAAGGGGGTAAGTTGTGTGTTATTAAAATATATTTGTAAGGGTTAGTTGTGCAATTGA
>BQNB010206735.1:0-10527 GCA_026074375.1 Tanacetum coccineum | reverse complement strand
TTTTTATAAATTATATAATTGGTTCGTTTCGGCCGGGTCGGTCCGGTTCCTCGGTTCGTATATAATTATTATTTAAAATTATTTTTTATAAAATATATAATTATTATTTTAAATGATTTTTTATAAAATATATAATTATTATATTCAACGGATGAGTCGATATGGTAGGGTTATACATTAGAGGTTCAACGGATGAGACGAGATGTTACGGTTATACATTAGAGGTTCAACAGATGAGACGATATGTTACGGTTATACATTAGAGGTTCAACGGATGAGACGATATGTTACGGTTATACATTAGAGGTTCAACGGATCAGACGATATGCTATGGTTATACAATAGAGGTTCAACGGATGAGACGAGATGTTAGGGTTATACATTAGAGGTTCAACGAATGAGTCGATATGGTAGGGTTATACATTAGAGGTTCAACGGATGAGACGAGATGTTAGGGTTATACATTAGAGGTTCAACGAATGAGTCGATATGGTAGGGTTATACATTAGAGGTTCAACGGATGAGACGAGATGTTAGGGTTATACATTAGAGGTTCAACTGACGAGTCAACATGCTAAGGTTATACATTAGAGGTTCAACGAATGAGTCGATATGCTATAGTTATACATTAGAGGTTCAACGGATGAGACGATATGTTACGGTTATACATTAGAGGTTCAACGGATGAGACGATATGCTATGGTTATACATTAGAGGTTCAACGGATGAGTCGATATGCTATGGTTATACATTAGAGGTTCAACGGATGAGATGAGATGTTAGGGTTATACATTAGAGGTTCAACGGATGAGTCGATATGTTACGGTTATACATTAGAGGTTTAACGGATGAGTCGATATGCTATGGTTATACATTAGAGGTTTAACGGATGAGACGAGATGTTAGGGTTATACATTAGAGGTTAAACGGATGAGTCGGTATGGTACAGTTATACATTAGATGTTCAACGGATGAGACGAGATGTTACGGTTATACATTAGAGGTTCAACGGATGAGACGATATGCTATGGTTATACATTAAACGGTCGATATGCTATGGTTATACATTAGAGGTTCAACGCATGAGACGAGATGTTAGGGTTATACATTAGAGGTTCAACGGATGAGTCGATATGGTATGGTTATACATTAGAGGTTCAACGGATGAGACGAGATGTTACGGTTATACATTAGAGGTTTAACGGATGAGACGATATGCTATGGTTATACATTAGAGGTTCAACGGATGAGTGGATATGGTACGGTTATACATTAGAGGTTCAACGGATGAGTTGATATGGTACGGTTATACATTACAGGTTCAACGGATGAGTCGATATGTTATGGTTATACATTAGAGGTTCAACGGATGAGACGAGATGTTAGGGTTATACATTAGAGGTTCAACGGATGATTCGATATGGTATGGTTATACATTAGAGGTTCAACGGATGAGATGAGATGTTACGATTATACATTAGAGGTTCAACGGATGAGACGATATGATATGGTTATACATTAGAGGTTCAACGGATGAGTCGATATGGTACGGTTATACATTAGAGGTTCAACGGATGAGTCGATATGGTACGGTTATACATTAGAGGTTCAACGCATGAGACGAGATGTTAGGGTTATACATTAGAGGTTCAATGGATGAGTCGATATGGTATGGTTATACATTAGAGGTTGAACAGATGAGACGAGATGTTACGGTTATACGTTAGAGGTTCAACGGATGAGACGATATGCTATGGTTATACATTAGAGGTTCAACGGATGAGTCGATATGGTATGGTTATACATTAGAGGTTCAACGGATGAGTATATGGTACGGTTATACATTAGAGGTTCAACGGATGAGTCGATATGCTATGGTTACACATTAGAGGTTCAACGGATTAGACGAGATGTTAGGGTTAAACATTAGAGGTTCAACTGATGAGTCGATATGTTACGGTTATACATTAGAGGTTTAACGGATGAGTCAATATGCTATGGTTATACATTAGAGGTTCAACGGATGAGACAAGATGTTAGGGTTATACATTAGAGGTTCAACGGATGAGTCGATATGGTATGGTTATACATTAGAGGTTCAACGGATGAGACGAGATGTTAGGTTCAACGGATGAGTCGATATGGTACGGTTATACATTAGAGGTTCAACGGATGAGTCGATATGTTACGGTTATACATTAGAGGTTCAACGGATGAGTCGATATGCTATGGTTATACATTAGAGGTTCAACGGATGAGACGAGATGTTAGGGTTATACATTAGAGGTTCAACGGATGAGTCGATATGGTATGGTTATACATTAGAGGTTTAACGGATGAGACGAGATGTTACGGTTATACATTAGAGGTTCAACGGATGAGACGATATGCTATGGTTATACATTAGAGGTTCAACGGATGAGTCGATATGGTACGGTTATACATTAGAGGTTCAACGGATGAGTCGATATGGTACGGTTATACATTAGAGGTTCAACGGATGAGACGAGATGTTAGGGTTATACATTAGAGGTTCAACGGATGAGTCGATATGGTATGGTTATACATTAGAGGTTCAACGGATGAGACAAGATGTTACGGTTATACATTAGAGGTTCAACGGATGAGACGATATGCTATGGTTATACATTAGAGGTTCAACGGATGAGTCGATATGGTACGGTTATACATTAGAGGTTCAACGGATGAGACGAGATGTTAGGGTTATACATTAGAGGTTCAACTGATGAGTCGACATGTTAGGGTTATACATTAGAGGTTCAACGGATGAGTCGATATCACCTCGACATGCCAATGGTACAAACATGAACACACCTTAAAAACGTATTTATTTTTTAGTGTTAAAATATACGGAATATCGGACCAAAATGAACCAAAAAAATGTAGTTTAATTAAAACTCAACAAAGTCAAACACTATCCCCGGCGACATGTCGTCGGCGAAACTGTCCAAAAAACCCGATGCCCAATTTAGTAATAAAAAAGCCCAAACCAATTGACACTTTCAGGCTCAATTAAGGGTATCCCCGGTGACATGTCGCCGGGGATACTTATGTACACGTCACCACTAAATTAAGTAACACTAATTATTATTTTTAAATAAACCCGTTACGTTTTACGCTAATTAATTTTTTTAAATCCCAAATATTATCCCCGGCGACATGTCACCGGGGAAACGTGCGCGGGAAAAATTCCCCATACGTTTTGCGTTGATTTTTTGGGTCAAATTTTATTTACACTATCCCCGGCGACATGTCGCCGAGGAAAATTCCCGAACTCTTTGACTGAAAATTTTACGGAAATTGGTGCCACGTAGGACGAATTTTTGTCGTTTAGCGACTATTCCCCGGTGACAAATGTTGTCGGGGAAAACATCATCACATGTTCTCCTATTTCTTGTAGTGTATGTAAATGGGACTACTAAGAGAAGAATTGCCACCCAACCATTGATGGCGGAACAATGACGTCTACAGTTTGATAAGAGAGATGTAAAGATTCGACACGGTGGCATAGATGCAGCGGCTCATGACGGCCGACTAGATTTTATAATCTAATTTGCTCTGATACCATGTTGGACGTTGCAAACCTCGTGGGAATATTGTATTATTAGCCAAACTATATATGGAGTAAATAGCATGAAACCCTAATGGACTCTAAGCCCACACACGGGCTTGGGCCGACTACTTTTATCACTAATAGAATCTTGTTGTCTGCTGTTGTTAAAATGTAATCTCTCTTGGTAAATATAAGTTTGATATTGTATTTTTTGATATTTCAGTTATCTCTTTTAAGGAAACTTTAGGCTCAAGTTTGATTTTTTATAAGTTCAAGGGGTGTTTGTAAAGTCTGCTAATTCTCAAGCATGGTCAGCTCCTGTAAAAGGAGCTGACCTCTTTTTGGTCTTGTGATCTGATTATCCTATCTTCTCTCTACGATATCTATCTCTCAAAAAGCTTGTAACCCTAATTCTAAGATCATCTTGATCTGATTATTGTTTTTTGATTTGTAATAGAACAAATATCAAGTAGATAATAGCTTCACATCTAATACAGCTGTGGTGAAGATTGGTTATGATTTGTGATTATCTAACTCAGAACTAGTTGTATTCTTGATACTCAAATTGAGATTTGAGTGTTTTTTGTTATAAGATTCATATTTTTCTACATGGTATCAGATCCAGGTTGCTCTGAAATTGTTTTATAAAAATTAGGGTTTCATAAAATTTGAAGGTTTTTCAAAATTAATCAGTTCTTTTTCAACAAAATTGTTTTTTTATATTAGATGTTTGTTTTAATACTCAGATCTATTAGTATTTTGTATAAACCCTAATTTTGAAAAATTAAGGTTTCGTGAATCTTTGAAAGGTTGTTATTTCTGGTTGGTATTTAGTGATTAAGAGAGGTTAATTGCAGGTTTTTGGAGGTTCTAGGTTGTTGATTCTTTTTTTGTGAAATTGGTTTTTATGGATCTTGGTTTAATTGATGTGGGTTGTTGCTGATTAATCTGCTAGCTCTCTTGACTAAGTGAATCAAGAAAATAGTCGGTTTGGTTTAATTTCCGCTGCCATTCATTTATAAATCTACTCTATTTTCTCTCTCTCTCGTCTTTCCTCTCTCTCCATCTCTCATCATCTCCTCATAGATACGTTATACTCGTCTCCATTTCTCTTTCGCTCTCTCAGCTCTCTCACATCTCTCCTCCTTCTATTGACGCACTACTACTCAAAAACCCCTTCCTCACGCTCACGATCCAAGAGCACAGCTCGTTAAAAATGCAAAACCAAATCCCATCACGAGACTATCAAAACCTGAACTCTTCCACAACGTAGCCAAGGGTCTCAATCGAGGAACCATAAGCAATACCGCAACCCTCGGACGAACCCCTCGGACCAACTCAACTCTCTCGACCCACTCCAACCTCCACTACTTCAACTCTATTTACCCGGCGCGCAATACGATCAGACCAGATGACCGCAGGACTTCCCTTCCCCCTCTCTCGAACAATTTCTCTCACCTTTCTCTCTCTCTCTCTAGTTGTAAAGTGAGTCTGTTAACCCTTGATCTGCCACCTTGAGTGGTGTGAAAACCTAGGAACTCTCTTATGCTTTTCTTTTTATATTTTTGATTATTTGTGTTTTTCATTATGTCTGTTCCTAATTCTGTGCATAAACTCCTCATAATTATGTTCATGGTGATGATGATGTAGAGGATCTTGATCCTATCACCCTAATTAGTAAATTAGATATGGTAAAACACAATAAAGTGTTGCACATCAATGTGAAGGTTGTTATTGAATCTAAGAGTGTTGCATATGCGTATATAAGTGTTGCACTTAAGTGTAAAAAGTGTTGCATTTTATTTTAAAAGTGTTGCCCATTGAAGTATCACAACTCCTAAACATGAGCAACACTTTCCAAAAGTATTGTGTAATCCAATATAAGTGTTGCACATATCTAAGGCAACGTTACATAATGCAGCACTTGGAAAAATGTCGCTTTTGCGTAATGCGACATTTGAAAGACATAATACAACACTTTATTGGTGTTGGCTTAACTTCAATTTGTTTTAGTGCGTGTAAGGTTGACAAACACAAATATTAAACAAAGGGTTAATTTGTTATTTAAAATCATAAATTACCAACAGCTAGAATTACACTACATGAATACAGAAACCATGAATAAGAGAGGTGATGAACGCCTAGAATAAAGAAAAGTTTTTTCAAACTATGAGTTTGTTTGACTGAAAATCGTGTGGGGCTCACATGGACATCGGGGATCACTGTAATTATGAGTCGATATGGTATGGTTATACATTAGAGGTTCAACGGATGAGACGATATGCTATGGTTATACATTAGAGGTTCAACGGATGAGTCGATATGTTATGGTTATACATTAGAGGTTCAACGGATAAGACGATATGATATGGTTATACATTAAAGGTTCAACGGATGAGACGATATGCTATGGTTATACATTAGAGGTTCAACGGATGAGTCGATATGGTACGGTTATACATTAGAGGTTCAACGGATGAGTCGATATGGTACGGTTATACATTAGAGGTTCAACGGATGAGTCGATATGCTATGGTTATACATTAGAGGTTCAACGGATGAGACGAGATGTTAGGGTTATACATTAGAGGTTCAACTGATGAGTCGACATGTTATGGTTTAATTAGAGTTTAACGGATAAGTCCGATATGCTATGGTTATCATTATGAGGTTCAACACATGAGATAGTGTTAGGGCTTATACATTGAGGTTCAACGGATGAGTTCGATTATGGTTTATGGTTATACATTAGAGGTTTAACGGATGAGACGAGATGTTACGGTTATACATTAGAGGTTCATGAGGAGACGATTGCTTATTGGTTTATGACATTAGAGGTTCAAAGGATGAGTCGATATGTTACGGTTATACATTAGAGGTTCACGGAGAGTCGATTGGTACGTTATACATTAGAGATTCAAAGGATGACAGTAGATATGTTATGGTTATACATTAGAGGTTCAACGGATGAGACGAGATGTTAGGGTTATACATTAGAGGTTCAACTGATGAGTTGTGTGTATGTTAGAGATGGAAATGAAATTAATATATATAATTTTATATATATATTAAAACTTTAAATCTCAAGTGACAAGTGTTAGATACTTGAGGGACCAAATGTGTAACTATTTCATATACTTTTTGATAAAAGCGGTTCGTGACTCATTTGAGTGACTTAACAGATGATTCAACTCTTGAAACTTGCGCCATTGTTTTCCGAATCATTTTTCCGATAAAAACGAGTATTTATTTGATAATATTTCATAAATATTTTATAACATTAAATAAAATATTTGTTATTCGTTTTGCGAACCGGTTTTGCCTCGTTTGAAATAAAAAAATGGATTTAAGCTTGAGTATTCACGTTATCAACAACGCTTTTAATTAAAAATGATGACTAATTTATTTAATATTTTTATTAAATAAATACTGATAATTAAAAACAAATTTAATTGTTTTTGTGTGTCCGCGTTGTATATTGTTCGAAAAATGTTTGCGGTGCTGTTTTAGCCCTTTTCGGCTCGTTTCCAGGTCTCGGGCAAAACTGAAAAGTTGTCAGGAATGTCGTTTCACATCGAATTGCTTTAGGGTCCGAGCCGTGAAAACGTGATTTAGATGGTTGTTCTTGTAAGTCAAGCCAGACCTAAAAGTCAAAGGGGTAAAATCGTTATCTTAAAAATCCGAAAATTCTCGGATGTTACAGTACCTACCCCTTAAAGAAATCTCGTCCCGAGATTAAATTTGTGTTATCCGCTTAGTGTGTCTAAGAAAAGACTTAAGATTTACTAAACCAGTTGAACATGACGCTGATAACTTTATTCAGCAATATCTGGTGTTTCGACACCTCTTAATATACCTAAATTTCGGCTAGGTTGACCAGGATATCCAATCCATTAGAATAGGTATCTTAGGGAAACATCGTTTCAAGGTTTATAATTGGTATAAACGCTTTATGAAGAAAGCCTCTTAATAGTGAACACATCAAAGGAGAAAGTGTAGTCGCGTGGTTATGTCTATATAAAGTCATAAATGTCTTAAGGCAGAGTCTCGTTTCTGCTATCTGTAATGTTTGATGATTCACATCAACGTGGCTTATGGATGTAAGTACCCAACTTACTTGGCAGTACTTAATTAGTATCATGACTTAAATTGGTATACTGTTTGTCTGCAATGAGTAATTCAACTGAATACTATATCGACATATGCTTATCTTGTTTGGGTTTCATCACTTAGTTGATAAAGTTTGTACAATCTGGGACCACTCCAGGACCCAACAACAGCAACCATAACGACACGAGATGTTAGGGTTATACATTAGAGGTTCAACGGATGAGTCGATATGGTATGGTTATACATTAGAGGTTCAACGGATGAGACGAGATGTTACGATTATACATTAGAGGTTCAACGGATGAGACGATATGATATGGTTATACATTAGAGGTTCAACGGATGAGTCGATATGGTATGATTATACATTAGAGGTTCAACGGATGAGACGAGATGTTATGGTTATACATTAGAGGTTCAACGGATGAGGGTACATTTGCTATGGTTTATACATTAGAGTTCATGGATGAGTCGATATGGTACAGTTATACATTAGAGGTTCAACGGATGAGTCGATATGGTACGGTTATACATTAGAGGTTCAACGGATGAGTCGATATGCTATGGTTATACATTAGAGGTTCAATGGATGAGACGAGATGTTAGGGTTATACATTAGAGGTTCAATTGATGAGTCGATATGTTATGGTTATACATTAGAGGTTTAACGGATGAGTCGATATGCTATTGGTTATAATTTAGAGTTCAAAGCATGAGACGAGATTGTAGGGTTATCATTAGTTATACATTAGAGGTTCAACGGATGAGTCGATATGGTATGGTTATACATTAGAGGTTCAACGGATGAGACGAGATGTTACGGTTATACATTAGAGGTTCAACGGATGAGACGATATGCTATGGTTATACATTAGAGGTTCAACG
This sequence comes from Tanacetum coccineum, assembly GCA_026074375.1. Lineage (NCBI taxonomy): Eukaryota > Viridiplantae > Streptophyta > Magnoliopsida > Asterales > Asteraceae > Tanacetum > Tanacetum coccineum. Next base: position 1,958 of record BQNB010206735.1, on the reverse strand, counting down.
GATGAGTCGATATGGTACGGTTATACATTAGAGGTTCAACGGATGAGTCGATATGGTACGATTATACTTTAGAGGTTCAACGGATGAGTCGATATGTTATGGTTATACATTAGAGGTTCAACGGATGAGTCGATATGTTATGGTTATACATTAGAGGTTCAACGGATGAGACGAGATGTTAGGGTTATACATTAGAGGTTCAACTGATGAGTCGATATGTTACGGTTATACATTAGAGGTTTAACGGATGAGTCGATATGCTATGGTTATACATTAGAGGTTCAACGGATGAGACAAGATGTTAGGGTTATACATTAGAGGTTCAACGGATGAGTCGATATGGTATGGTTATACATTAGAGGTTCAACGGATGAGACGAGATGTTACGGTTATACATTAGAGGTTCAACGGATTAGACGATATGCTATGGTTATACATTAGAGGTTCAACGGATGAGTCGATATGGTACCGTTATACATTAGAGGTTCAACGGATGAGTCGATATGGTGCGGTTATACATTAGAGGTTCAACGGATGAGTCGATATGCTATGGTTATACATTAGAGGTTCAACGGATGAGTCGATATGGTATGGTTATACATTAGAGGTTCAACGGATGAGACGAGATGTTATGGTTATACATTAGAGGTTCAACGGATGAGACGAGATGTTATGGTTATACATTAGAGGTTTAACGGATGAGTCGATATGGTATGGTTATACATTAGAGGTTCAACGGATGAGACGAGATGTTAGGGTTATACATTAGAGGTTCAACGGATGAGACGATATGCTATGGTTATACATTAGAGGTTCAACGGATGAGTCGATATGGTACGGTTATACATTAGAGGTTCAACGGATGAGTCGATATGTTATGGTTATACATTAGAGGTTCAACGGATGAGACGAGATGTTAGGGTTATACATTAGAGGTTCAACTGATGAGTCGATATGTTACAGTTATACATTAGAGGTTTAACGGATGAGTCGATATGCTATGGTTATACATTAGAGGTTCAACGGGTGAGACGAGATGTTAGGGTTATACATTAGAGGTTCAACGGATGAGTCGATGTGGTATGGTTATACATTAGAGGTTCAACGGATGAGACGAGATGTTACGGTTATACATTAGAGGTTCAACGGATGAGACGATATGCTATGGTTATACATTAGAGGTTCAACGGATGAGTCGATATGGTACGGTTATACATTAGAGGTTCAACGGATGAGTCGATATGCTATGGTTACACATTAGAGGTTCAACGGATTAGACGAGATGTTAGGGTTAAACATTAGAGGTTCAACTGATGAGTCGATATGTTACGGTTATACATTAGAGATTTAACAGATAAGTCGATATGCTATGGTTATACATTAAATGTTCAACGGATGAGACGAGATGTTAGGGTTATACATTAGAGGTTCAACGGATAAGTTGATATGGTATGGTTATACATTAGAGGTTCAACGGATGAGACGAGATTTTACGATTATAATTAGAGGTTCAACGGATGAGACGATATCATATGGTTATACATTAGAGGTTCAACGGACGAGTCGATATGGTATGATTATACATTAGAGGTTCAACGGATGAGACGAGATGTTATGGTCATACATTAGAGGTTTAACGGATGAGTCGATATGGTACGATTATACTTTAGAGGTTTAACAGATGAGTCAATATGTTATGGTTATACATTAGAGGTTCAACGGATGAGACAAGATGTTAGGGTTATACATTAGAGGTTCAACTAATGAGTCGATATGTTACGGTTATACATTAGAGGTTTAACGGATGAGTCGATATGCTATGGTTATACATTAGAGGTTCAACGTACGAGTCGATATGGTATGGTTATACATTAGATGTTCAACGGACGAGTCGATATGGTATGGTTATACATTAGAGTAGCTAGTTTGTCATTTTCAATGTAATTCTTATGTTTTCG
>BQNB010206734.1:0-10527 GCA_026074375.1 Tanacetum coccineum | reverse complement strand
CAATTAAGTCGGGGTAAAAATGGGGACGATGGATGAATAGTAAAAACAGGTTTTCCCGTGCCTTTTTCTTTCCTTTTTATAACTTTGTTTGACCTGGGGCTAATAAGGGTTGACTTGGGCCCTGGTTTATAAAAGGATTGGGCCACAGTTTGGTTAAATGGTTTTAATGGTTTATAGTTATAAGAGATAACGACCGTTATCTCTTTAATAAAAAGGAGATAACAGTGTTAGGGTTTAGGGACTTTTGATGAAAATGAGTTAACAATAAGGGCATTTTGAGGATTTTAACTTTTGTGAGTTGACTAATGGTTGACCAAGAGTTGACTATTGATGACCTTTTGCTAAAAACTTCCGGCTCTTGTGCACTCTATCTGTTCCCGTGTCCGTGTTTGTCCGGTTTTGACCATTTTCTTATGATTTTTGCATTATCCGTACCTACACATTTACAAATAACAAAATACACAAATACAAACATATTTTTGCACATGTTGATCATTTAAGGGCCATTTTTGGTATAATAAAGATATGTGATTTCTCAAATATCACATGCTCATACCGTTCAATATTTGTTGACTTGAAAAGCTTTAATGATCCATCTTTTTTGAAATTCTTTAACTTTAACACTTCGTCACTTCGAGATAGACGTTCAGTATCAGAGTGACAGGAACTTCTTTGAAATTCTTTGACTTTAATACTTCGTCACTTCAAGAAATACGTAGGGTATCAGAGTAGCAGAAGTCTTGAAACATGTACTTGAGCTTTCATGATGTCTTTATGTTTGTTGGTCGGGTATGAGCATGTGGCTATGAATCTGTGAGTCAGCTGGAATCAGGTACCTTCACCTCCATCTTTATGTATCCTGCATTAAAACAGTTAGCAATAAAGCGGGGGGACGAATATGGCTTTGTCATTCGCCCGTGTTTGGTTGGAGTAACCTTTGAATCCGTGAGGATCGACCTGTGATCAGGTAGATTCAATTTAAGAAGAATCTCCTTGACAGGATTTCCAGCTGAAGTATAGAATCTTTCTAACACATTTGCATTAGATTCATCAAACTCAGCATGTTCTCATTATCGGAACGTCTCAAAGCAGACAACACGATAAGAGTGAACCAGTGAGTTACTATCTCACCGATTGAAATAGAAAAATCGATTTGAAAATCAATCGACGTGTCACTTGCTAAAGTGTTTTTTTGTGACACATCGATAGTGTTATTCATTTCAAAATTCATCATCAATCGTCAATTCATAACCTATAACAAGTTTGATTCTTATATAATCGGACCATTGTTTCTTTCCAGTTGTCACAAGTTTAATTCGTATAGAATCGCACAAGTCACCTACCATGAGCTTGTTTGAAGTTGGCTCAAGCAAGATTTCCATCTTCATTGTGAATACTTAAGTATCACTTGGATGTTCTGGCAAAATCACAAGGATAATGCGTAAGACTCTTTATATTTTCTCGTTATTCACATTGTATGAGATAGAAAGCATAATGTTGACAAGTGTCCTAATGAGATTTATGGATGATCTCTTTTGGCTCTAGACTCAATAGTGCACTTTTGTTTTAGTGATCGGAGGCTAGAGCAGACTGCCACCTTTTCAATATCAACTAACTCGGAGTTAGAAAGTCGATAGCAATGCATGTAATCTCTGTGAGAAATGAAACAAGAGTCTGTTGAGAGACCTTGAGTGGCTAGGTAGGGTTGTGCATAGTGTCACTCGGTCTATGACTGTCTTCAATGTCAGACAACAGCTTAGTGTTTTTGACAGTTTATGTATTGACCCAGTTTTTGCCTAAGTGTATGGTGGGCTTCTTTCTTTACACCCTTTATCCTTACATTTCATTTTCATTCTTCAACCCCTTCAATGCTTACCGAGACTTCATGACTAACACCTTGTTGGGTTTGTTCCAATGTTAGCTCCATCTCAGTCGACATTATTCCTGATTCTTACTTTTTTCTCCTTTTGTATCATACCTAAGGACTTCTACACTAACTAGTGGATATCCCTAGCTAGATCCCTCCGGTTATGGCTGGATCATGGGATTTGAATACCTATGCCTAACCGCCTTATAACTTCATAAATTTAAGTACATGGTCGGTCTTTTGGGTATTTCATCACAATCCTTCCAAAATCATTGAAAAGTTCAATCAAAGTGTTTGATATATATATATCAAAAGATTTACACTTTGAGAGTTTTTCATAATCAAATAAAGCTCCCCTTTAACATGTGCACAGTAATTGTAGTACATGCTAAGCATGGAGTGCATTGAGTCTATTTTATATGATAACATTCTAGTATACATTAGATGCAGTTTAATCACATTTTCTCCCCTTATCTAAAATGTTAATCCCTTAATATTTTGGATATCAATTGATTAAACGTTCAGGGACAAAATGTTACACAATATCTAATAGGAATATTTTAATGCTCCCCCTCAAATTATAAGGGTATATAAGACAGTGCTTGTTGGGAATTATGGTTTTCTTGACTTAGTACTGTTTGTGTTAGTTAGTTAGTACTGCCAGTACATCTGTTAGTACTGGTAGTAGAGTTAGTACTGTTAATAGTAAGTTGGTACTGCTAGCATATATTAGTTAGTACTGTTAGGAGATATGCATGAGTTATAATAGGAATAGATATGCATTATCTCTTCACATGGTTTGAAATCGAAAATGACAAAGTCATTCTATCCACGTCAGCAATCTGTAGTCCATCTCGATAATATCCTTTTAAATGTCTTTGCGATTCCCTAAACCTAGCAATCGCTTTCTTCAAAGATACAATGCAAATGCAAGCCGCATCAAGCAGTCTTGATGTATAAAGCCCAAATATCCAAAGTACACAACTAATTTGAAATAGTAACACCAAAGTCCATTAAGTCTCGGATGTCCATATTTCTCCTTACACGATTGTGATGATATAAATTGCAACGCCAAAGTCAACTAAGTCCCGGATGTCACAATTATTCCCTCTAAGTAGTCTAAATAAAAACACCTTAGTCAACTAAGTCCCAAATGTACTCATTTCTTTCTGGCAGAATACGAATAACTTAGGAACCATCCAATAATTAGCAAACATATGAGTACCTCATTTTGGTCAACTATTCTACTCTCTTTTGAAAAATAAGCTTAGTGATTAACCGTTTGAGGAAGCATTTATTGAATCAGTAACCGATCTTCTCACGCTTAGAATAATTATTCTTACAACACTTCCCCCTAGTAATTTAAATGATGCATACTTGAAATCACAAGATATCTCTTCCACCATGTAGTTGAAATAGTGCACCCGAAAGCAACAAGTTAAATACTGTTTTTCTCTGCGATTATGACATATGTCTTCCTGGAATGACCTAAAATGAGAATAGGGTATGAATTCTATCACGTGTACTCATTATCTTTCTTGTATATCTATTCCTTCCCTCTTGCTGGTTTAGGGGGGGGGGGGGGGGGGGGGGAGATACCACTGACCAATAAATGGGTGGGGGGAAAGGGGGGCGAAATTCAGCAAAACCTAGTACGCACATATACTTAAGATCGTGTTCAAAGAATTAATAAGCTTAAATCTATTCCGTGAGAATCAACTTCAAGGCTTTTTAAAACTATGAAAGTATTTCCAAGCATTCCTGAGTCTTTTACAAACTATGAGGTGTTGGCAATATTGAACGAATGTAGTTTAAAGTCTGAATTCACTAAGTCTCAAATTGCAAATAAGTCTATAAAGTTTTAAACAAATGACGTCTAAAGCTCTTGTAGTTAATATAAGTTAACTCCCTTTTAATTTTTTATTCGTCATTATCAAAGACTTTATCCGTTTATTTCGTAACTTAATTTGAAAGACCGTTTTAAAAGATTATTTGATGAAAATTTCTCCCCCTCAAATAATGACCCGTTTTCTATTTAAAGAGCCGTAGTCATTGCTTGAGTGGTTGAATTATCTTTGAAATTCTTTTTGTGATTACTGAAAACACTGATTCATTATGAAGACAACTTTTTACCAATAAAAATAAGATTTCTCTTATTTTGACAAAGAAATGCACTAACACGTACATTAATTTGTATATAGGAAGCACGGGTTGTGTTGCAAAGTAAACACAAGCCTTTGCATGGTCATAAAGTAGACCATGCCCGAGAATAAATTCTCGTTATGAGGCTAAGTTTCCTTATTGAAATACTTGCCTTTAAAATGATGACCGGGTTGCTATCCAAAATAATAGCAAGCCATTTTTGGCATGTTTTGAAAACATTTGAACTTCTGCTCGAACTTCATTTACAGCCTCGTATAATTATTAAATAACATTTCTAAGACCGTAAATGTTATCGATTTTCAGAAGACATGCCATTAATACCTCTTTTTATATTTTTCTCATTTTTTAATTTTTTGTATTTTTCTGATTTTATAATTTTGTATTTTGCTTTTATAAAATTTTATAAAAATAAAAATAAAAATAAAATATTTTTGTGTTTTTATGATCTTATATATTTACATAGGATACAAGAAGATTTCTCTTCTTTTGAAGATAAAGCGCACTGAAGCGTACACCTTTCTTTTCTTTGAGGAACGAGGCCTGAAGTGTTGTCTGCGGACGCCATTAAATGAAGCTCGGGTTATGCACTGAATTTTACATAAACCATTGAATGAAGACCGAGTTACAGTCTGAAGTAACTATAAGTCATAGATGTTGATTAGATGTGTAGAGCCAACCGGAAATCCAATTGCCCAATGGTAGTGATTTAGTTATGAGCCTGCATTGTACACTTGAAGAGCATGGAGAAATAGAAACATTGGATCACATATGATTGTTAGGATCCAAGTGGTTAGCATTCCTAGATTCTATAATCTTAGGTGCACTACTCGAACTCGCATGATTTGTTTCTTTAGGTCTCCATTGAGATGCACTACTTGGTTTTATGTTTCTTATTACAGTTGATTTAACAGGTTTCGTAGGAGGCACTATTTTAGTGGAAGTGAATCTAGTTAAAGGACACTTAGTTCCAACTATAGTGAAAGTCCTTCCTATGGGTACCCATTTATATCCAACATTTTTAAACATTTTACCAGTAGGTTTCCATTCTTTCATTTTAATGTTCTTAACAGCCTTAGCTCTAGCTCGATCATTCACTTTAGACAAATATTGTACAACACACAAATCATGTCTTGCATCAAAAAAGCATTTGTTGCATGTTAAGCACACAAATTTAGACTTACTATCTTCTTTAGTCAGACTAGGCTTAGCATTCCTAGTGTGGGCTTCTACTTTTTGATATTTCTGGTTGCTACTTAATGGTTGTATGATCCTATTGTTCTTTGTTTCACTGCGAGGTTTTGATCTGCTAGCATTAGTAGAACATTTTACATTTGTAGAAGGTACTGAAAAGGTTTTTTTTTTGTGGCAGGGTCTGAGTCTAGGTGACATCTAATGAATTTATGTGTTATTGTTTGATGTTGTACTAGTCTTTGCAAAAGTTACTTTTCTAGCTTTGTTCATTGGTGTAACGGCAACCAACTTCTCACTCTTCAATGGGGAACTTGGACATGTATCACTAACATATACTAACAACTCCTGAATCTGTTTCGTGTATATGCAAGCATAAGCTAACGCATTATCCAAAGGATATGAGGTTCTAGCTTGTTAGCATTTTCTTTAGTGATCCTAATGTAGTCTACATGTGCTTCCCTATTGTTCTTAAGATTTTGGGAGAGTGGTTTCCAATCTACCTTTTTTATAAAAAATGCACTACGGGGCGCATCACTTTTGGCTTATTCACAAGGTTCACGACAAGCAATAAACACTTTTCAATTTTAGTTCCTTAATTCTTCTTTTCAATGCGCGTTATTCGAAAACATTATTCTTTGAAGTGCGCATTCTAAATCCGAATTTTCAACAATATTGCATTGATTTGAGCAATAAAGCATCACATTGTTTCTTTTGATAGAATAACGTGTTTGTTTTGATCGAGTCATAAAGTTGCTTATAGGTCTGTTTCAGATGTTCATTCTCAGCAATAAGCTTTGACACCCTATGATCCAATTCAATATTTATCGTTTTAATCTCTTTTATGTCCTCTTTGACCTTATCCTTATTCATATTTCCACATAAAGATTTAATTCTCTCTTTCAACATTTTTATGTCCCGTGTCTTTCCTCTTGCACAAGAGCTTTCAATTTCATTGTAAATTCAAATATTGATCAAACTTGGAGCACTTTGATTTTGAAACAGAATTGTCCTATTGAAAATTTCTTGATTAAGTTGAGTATCAACTTCTAAACAAATGCAATGTTTTTCAAGAGTGGTATAACTTCTGAACAGTTTATCTTAAGTTTCTTTTTCAATGAAATCCTTTTTGTTGAGAAGCTCAGTCTCAAGTTTGAGACACTTTCACATTTCATGCACATATCACAAAGCGATTATCCACGAGAAGAATTCAAAATTATGTCACTATCTATATATTGTTGATGACTTGTTCCAAGAGTCGTCAGTTTTAATTTAAAACTTGATTCATATTAACTTCATTAACTTCAAACGTTTTTTGACTCTAAAACGATAGTTGTTCCACAGCCTGTTTCTATTTGATGATAGACATTTTGTACTTCAAAAAAGTTCCATCAAATAAATATTGATCGATATGTATTGAATAAGTTCTTCAGAGCTTTTAACAAATGGAATTATTTTTATCCCTAAAACAGCTTTTGTATGTTCAAAACCCCCACAGGCCCCTCAATGATTGTTTGGCCATGGTTCTTTCTTGACAACTAAAACACGTCAAAACCGACAGATTGTGTTTAAGTTTCTTCAAACTCGTATAACCATGCGACTTTAGGAGTTCTTTTGGAAAAAAAAAAAACCTCAACTTTGGTGGGTCTACAAGAAGGACTAGGATCTGAAGAATTCATAGAATTCTGAGACCAAAAGGCTTGTTCAGTAGATAATTCAGTTTGTGGAACAAATCATTTTTCAAAATCTTGAGAAAGTTGGTTAAGAGCAGCATAATCAACTGGTGTAGTATTAACTTTCTTTTCTAACATCATTGGATCCTGTTGTTTTAAAAGCATTTTTGAACGACTCTCTTCAGCAAGCATAAGGGTCTCTTCGGAGTCAGGAATCACAATAGTACTAGTGTTTTTAATGACATTACCATCATAGAGCTTTGGTTCTAACTGCTGAGCTTTCTTCAGATAGAAAGGATTTTGAAAACCAAGAGCTTGTTTAGTGGTATGATCATAGAAAAACTGAGGTTTCGTCAACATATGAACAGTTTGTGCTGATTGATCTCTTTTAAAAACAATATTATCCAGCTGTTTGATCTTCTTTTCTAAAGCAATTTCTCTATCAATGTTTCGAGATTCTTCTTTCTTAAAATCATTTTTGAGAAGAGTAACTGTTTGCATTAAAGATTCCTTTTCTTTTAACTGTTCAGAAAGAGTTTGTTTAAGACGATCAATCTCTACAGACTGTTTACATGAATATGAAATGTTATCTTTACTTTTTAAATCAACATTTTGTCCCTTTTTCAAAACTTTAACTTGTTCTTTATATCTTTCAAGCTCATCAGTTAAAGATTCATTGACACTTTTATTGTCTAGATTAATCTTGGTGCAATTAATTACTTGGCTTTTCAGTTGTTCAATCACAGATAATATCAGTGCATCTTGTTGTGCAGATGAGTTAGAATTCTGAATAGCTGCCTGTTGTGATTCTGTCACATACTAAGAAAAAGGAATGATATTGCTATCACTGGTTATTTCAGTCTCTGAATGGTTCACAACACTCGACTGTTCAGAAGACGGCATCGCCTGCATAACTTGATTTATCATATTGTTATCCATATTATTAGGATTGTGTACCTCAGCAAGAACATCTGTCAAGTTCACCGGAACTTATTTATGATAATACCTCAATTGAAGGTATTATTTGTTGGTGTTCTTTTACCAACTTTGTTTTTATATATTTTTTTAAAAGACAATTTTAATATTTTTTTGATTTTATTTATTTATATATATATATTTTTAAATGGAAATAAAAATATTTTTGGATTTTTATATTTTTATAAGAACGAAAATAAACTTCCCGAAGAAAGGATCTTCAAGGCTCGAACACGAACAATCCCGTAAAAATCGCTACACCTCTCCCCGGCAGCGGCGCCAAAAATTGATCCGTCCAAATCAACACGTATAAAATATATAATATATAAATACGTAATAATAAGGAGGATAATCAATAATAGTATAGTAAGTATTTTCCGTCGGGTTCTAGAAAATCGCTTTTAACCAAAGCAATTATCAAAAACCTCCCGGGTCGTTTCCTCGGCGAGAAGTGAATGGAAATCTACGTTCAAGTTGTAAATCGAGCTTGATTATCACTTAAGTTTTTGGGTTTGGTTTTCTAAATCTACTAAAAGGGAAAACATATAAAAGAGAAACTAAACTTTTGGATTTAAACTATTTTTAAACTAATATTAATTTTAAGATTAAAAACTACAAGATTATACTAAAATTGATCTAAAAGATATAAATGACGAAAATGCTTGCTAAGTGACGTGAAATGTTCATTAAGTGCGGGTTTAAGGTTTAACGAATTAAAATCCTTCGAAAACAAATTTTAAGAAATTAAATGACAAGTAAAGTAAAATGCTTTTTAAAATAAAATAAATGACAAGTATTTAAATTGCATTAAAAATAAATGACGGTATGTAAATTGGAAAATTCTAATGACTATTAATTTTTTAAACCTTTTTAAACCCGCACCTAAATTCCAAATCACTAATCACTTAGCAAGCACTAATGAACTACTCACTAATCATAACAAATAAACTAGCAACAATCATAAGATCAAACATAAACATTTTAAGCTAATAATTCTAAACTACTAGTATTAAAAAGGGAAAAAGGGTAACCGAATGAAGAACCGCAATGATATAAAACCACCCGATCTTACAAACTTAATAAACAAATAAGTTTATCACTTTAAAGCTTTTACTTTACTAATTAGCTAATAAAGGTGTCAACTTTATCCACTAATTATTTTCATAAAAACTATAAAGATCAAAACCTTATTTATTTATCAACCTTATAAGACCCTTAAGCTCCGGCCTTAGATGTAGAAGGATGGAATAAGAAATAAGACATGAAAAGTTAGAACAAAATAAGCTAATAAAAAGATGAAAACTTTAGATCTAAATCCACCCGAAACTAAGGTGTTCAATCAAGTGAACTCGGATCGGGTATATTTAAGGATTTAGATCTAAGAAAAATAAGCTAGAATTAAAAACTAAATTTATGCTAAAATAAGCTAGAAATATAAGATCTATTATTTTTAGATCTAATCCACCCGAAACTAAGGTGTTCAATCAAGTGAACAAGAGACGGGTATATTTAAGGATTAGATCTAAAAACAATAAGCTAGAAAAATAAGCACTCGAAAATAAGCTAAAATAAGCTCACTCGAAAAGCTCTAAATCAAAAACAATATAAAATAAGCTAGTCTAAATAAGCTATGGAAGTAGCTTATTAGAATATAAGCTTAAGAGATGGGATCCAAAAATAAGCTATAAGCATGAACTTATTTGGAAATAAGCAAAAGAAAATTAGTAGAAAATAAGCATAAGAAATAAGCAATAAAAATAAAATCATTAACAAAACAAACCTTTAATAAAAAGCATCTTCATTAATAAGCTCAAAGAGTTGATTACAATAAGCAAATAATAAGCTTAAAAAAGCTTATACAATAAGCTAAAACTAAATTATACTACTCCTAAAAACTAACCTACACTACTATTTTGAAAATAATAAATCTAACCAAAATCTAACACTAAATTCTGGTACTGCGTGTTGTATTTATAGCCCAAAGTGGGTGAGGGCAATTTCGTCTTTTCAGGTACACAGCCACTCATAATCCAGATCTGGGGGGTATTTTGGTCATTTTGCACTCCACCAACCGCCTCATTATTGCACACGCCTACCTCGTACTGACACACGCCAGTGCCACGTGTCACACGCCAGTGCCACGTGTCACACGCTGATTGGTCTAGCCGCCACCTGAATAGTACCTCGTACTGACGTGTATTGCCACCTCGTACCTCGTACCTAGTACCTGCCACCTCTGCATACAATGATTAGAAGCGCCACGTGTCACCACCTGAGTGGTGCCACATGGCATTTTTACTGTTCCCCACCGTCGCCGGTCAACCTTCGGTCAACCGCCACCGGACTATCGGTCAACGGTAGTCAACGGCGGCAGTCAACGGTAGTCAACGACGGTCAACGCCGCCGGACCACCCGTTGGACCACCGCCAGACCACCGGTCCACGGTGGTTGACCGCCAGTCAAGTCGGGTCAACAGTTGGGCCGGGTCAGGTCGGGTATTGGGCCGGGTCGAGTATTGGGCTAGATCGGGCCAAGTATTAGGCCGGGTCAAGTTTGGGTTGGGTCTGGGTCCGCCACGTGGATCCACGTGTCAGCCACGTGTGACCAAGTGGCATCCACGTGGATGCTGACGTGGATAATGGAGCCTTAACACAGATTCGA
>BQNB010206732.1:0-10527 GCA_026074375.1 Tanacetum coccineum | reverse complement strand
TGATGTGTCGTCAACTTTAACGGTAACAGCAACAGTGAGTGTAAGGATAAGCAATGAAGTAACCAAGATTAAGCTCCCACGACTAATTTCACAAAGTGATATGAAGTCTAAGGAGAAAGGTGTCGTTGGTTTTCAACTTTTTAGCGCCCAAGTGGATCCAAGCAAGATTAGTTTTGACTACTAAACTTAGAGTGTAAGGTGTCATAACACCATAACATCATTTTTTGGGTGTCACGTCAGCTTTAACACCACTTTAATACCACCCCAAAAAACTCAGGTTATCATAACATCACTTTAACAACATAACACCACTTTTTGAGACCCACTATTTTTTATTTTTTCTTCATTTTTAAAAATAACTAAATTCATTTCATTCATTAAAAAAAATTACAATACTAAAAAAAAATACATTCGAAACTTAAAAAAAATTACGGAAATTAAAAAAAAAGACATTCGATATTAATAAAAAAAACCACTCGTCGGAGTCTTCGGCTTGGCTATTCGAACCCGAACCCCTCGGCATTTGCGCGCGTAGCTTGTCTTTGATTTGTTGTTTTTGTATGTTGATCCAATACGCGTAGTCATCCGATAAATCCTTCGTGTTAAGGGCAAGAAATCGCAACTCTTCCAAAAGCGTAATCGTGTCGTCTTTGTTTTTCGACGCTTGAAACGGGGTCCGCGTATCTTTCTTGCTTTATTACATAACGACCCTAATCTCGGCCTTTTTTTGTCAGGCGGCTTCCCGTTTGAGACGAAGCTCTTGAGAAACAAAGTCACCGAATTGGGAAGAGTTACTTCCCCCGGTACTCGCCGATGTGTCGGATTTGGTTTTTTTTCGGGAGCGTTGTTTACCGGGGGGACGAGGTCTTGGATCGGCATGGAATAGCTCGTCGGTGTTAGCCGGTGCGGGAACGTGTTCATCGTGAACATTTTCGTCTTCGGTTAAATCAACCGGTGCCACTTCGGGTGCGTCCCATTTTGGGTGGCTTCTCAAAATCGCCCATGTTTTTTCATGATTAAACGCGCTATTTTTATTCTCGTCTTGAAAAAAATAGCCCCAGTAGCCTCGTACATCAAATCTACTTGTCTCGCCACTTTTTTTCAAACGAAACCACCTTGTGTAGATTGCGTTTGATACTTTTGGCAATGAATGGTTCAACGTACTCCATTTGCTTGAAAATCATATCCTTTAGTACGTTTTTGAACATTTTCGATTGAATTCGTTTCGAAACCCGAATCCATAAAGTGTCCCTTGTTCTATTCTTTTGTGAGCCCGACGTTACGATCTTCGGGAGGAAACCGAACGTAACTTTCAGGCAAGTAAAGCTTTCTCGTCCGTGGACCAACGTCAAAGTAAACTTCACCGTCGGGTTCAGCCCTTCTTTGCATTTTGATTTTTTTTGCCTGCATGTTTCTTTCGGACTTTTTTTTTTGTTGGGGTTTCGAGTTTGTGGAATTGAGTTTGAAGATTGGCTTTGTTGTGGCATTTCAAAATTGTGGTTGGGTTTTGTTGTCGGTTTTCAGAAATTTTTATTGATAAGGCAAGAGAAATAGCTTCTATGTTGAGTTTTTTTCAAAAAAGCTTGTTGCTCGGGAGTCAACGGAGCTTGGCTAGAAAACCCGGAGAATTGAGGAATTCGCCCAGTAGGAGCCTGGCATCCACCCATGCCGCCGGAACTCAAGGACCACCCGGCTTCACCAACTATGAGCCAATCGATCGGCGATAAAGTCGGACATATTCCCTGTTTTTGAAGAATGAATGTATAAAAGATTGAGGATGAAGTGGAAGGTGTGTGAAAAAAATGTATATGAAATGAGATATATATAGTGTGTAAAAACATTTTGAAAAAATATTTTTTTTTATAAAATATAGCCGTTGGCTATTAATGAATTTTTTTTTTTTAAAATTCAAAAAAACTAGCCGTTATGGCCTTTTTTCAAACAAAAAGTAATTTTTTTTTTTAAATTCGGCAACTAGCCGTTGGAAATGATTTTTCAAAAAAAAAAATTAATAAAAACGCAGCGTGGCTGCATGCCCACGTTAACGTGACCACCCACGCCGTGGGACTTTTGGGGATGGCGGTACCATAACGCCGGGCAACGCCGTGGAAATGGCCACCACGGCCACTCTTAGTAATACAATAGTTGCTCAAAGTTTGCATGCATTTTTGAATTTTGATTAGATGTTATCATCTTGTTTATGGGATTCTAATAAGTCTTTGTGTTGCAACAAACACGTACATTTTGATGCATGGATTAATATAGGTGAAAACTTGCTTATCAATGTTACCTATGCATGAGAGCGTATTTCTTGTCCGTATAAAACACAGGGTGTCAACTTGGGTTTTCTGATAACAATTCGGTGTCTAAAATATGCATGAGATGTTTCAGGGAGGGTCCCTGCGCCACTGTCAACATGGGGAGGGAACAATTGAGCACGTCCTCGGCACAGCCCAAAAAACCATGAGATGACATATGTCTCAATGTATATACTCTAATATTTGGTTTGGGCTCAAACTATATTAATACAAATCTAACACAAATACTAATACCAATCTAATACAAATAAGGCCTCCCCAGTGGAGTGAGATGAGATCGAACGCTCAAACTGTCTTAAAACTCAGTAAACAAAGTTAAAGGAAGACCCTTGGTAGAAGTACTTTTAGATTCACCATTCACTACAAGAAAAAGTAGAATGTGTTTTAGGAATTAGGATATCAAAATTTTCATAGTGATTATTGAATAACTAACATCAGCCGGCATAATTAGCTTCGTCTACATCAAGTTTAAGAAGAATGAGGTTGGTAATAGAGTTTAAAAAAAAAACCATAAAGACTAATCGAGCTTTAGTCGAGTTTATGTGGAGCTGATCGACTTTACGATCGTCACTAAATTTATTCCAAGCAAAGTCTCAAAACACCAAAATGTTATAAAACTTATCAGATCCAAAACGATTTTAAGGTGTCCTAAAATCAATTAGAGACCAATAACTAATTCAAAATATCAATTCCAATAGAATAGCCAAATCTAAAAAATAATCCTTAAAGCGATTAATTTATATATAGTAAGCCTAACTTCTTTTAAACAATTTGTGCCCTAAGGGTTCAAAATGAAGCCCAAAACCAAATAAAAGTCTTCACTGATGATAACAAAAAAAAAAAATTCAAACTCGCAAACCTTTTTTGTTTTCTAATCGAGCTACAAACACCAAGAACATACAAAGGTTTAGGTCCATGGACAAATTGGGTTGGTTTTGGACGGGGCGGGCATCTATCTTCTTTAGACCCGATTATCAAAGTTTCACCCAATCCCGCCTCGATCCCCATCGAGGATCTAAGGGCGCCCGTTGGGGCACGATGTTCCCCTAAACCCGTACCATACTAATCGAGGATCTTATCGGGATGTCCTCTTTAGGTGAAATTATCAACTAAAGCCGCAACATTTCACATTTATTTTTTTAGACCATTAGAAATAACTTGAAGAATTAAGAACCTATTAAGAATCAATTCAAACAAATTTTATTGAATTTTCACCGATAGTATCATAACTCGCTCATTAGCATTACAAAATACCACCGTCAAATATTTACAACTTAAAAATATAATATAAACAAGTTTCTATAATTTTTTGAATCTTACAAAGATAAAAAAACACTAACAATATTAAATAAATATGTTTTTATTACGTAAATACTAACAAAATATTATATAATTATATATTTATTTTTGTATGTGTATGTATTATTCGGGCGGGACGGGACAGGGATGTTATTACCCGCTCCTTGCCCCAAACCCGATTAAAATCTCTGTTTACGCCTCAAACCCGCCCCATAACCCGATAAGCATGCCCCGCCCCACCCCAATTAGTTCGGGTTTTGGAAAACTCCATCAGGTTCGGGTTTTTTTGTCATCCAGGAAACGGATCAATAAAAAATCAACATTTTTTATCAATAGATCGATTTCAGTACCAAACCCAAACAAAAAAAACTATTTAAGGAATAACAATAAGATCCCTCTATATCACCGACGAGTAGCCGATGACCGGAGGATGAAAATTTTTTGGGGGCGCTTTGAACCTAAAGCTCCAAAAAATGTAAAGACCATGTTATATTGATTATTATTATGAGATTACATATGTCCCAATATATATACCGTAACACTTGAGCTCAAACTATACTAATTCAAATCTAACATAAATACGAATATTAATAATACAAATAAAGATGTTATGAGATCCCCCTTATTCAATCGGAGATCCCCCTTATTCAATTAACAACCTCATCTGCTTATGACGATCATCAAATCTTAATCGGTGATTGGCGATCATCAAATCTTAATCGGTGATCCCCCTTTTTCAATTAACCTTACCCATAATTAAATAACCTTATCTTAAATCAAAATATTGATCTCCCTTCAATCCCTAAATACTTCTATGGCTGCACGATGGCCTTTAAATCTCGTCAGTATCGCGGGCTTTCATACACCGCTTTTAATTTCCAAATCCATCTTCATCACTAATTTTCCTGATGTCACAACCTCGAAAGATCTTTGGGTACTATGTCAATCATATGGGACGGTTGTGGACGTTTTTATACCAAATCGTAAGTCTAAAGCTGGGAAAAGGTTTGCTTTTGTTCGCTTTATCAAAGTAGATAATGTGGAGAGGCTTGTTGGGAACCTATGCACGCTATGGATCGGAAAGTTATGCATGTTACAAGCTAAGTGGCTCGCTTGATCGTGTGATTCGGATTCCTTCTAAACGTGTTCCTTCATAAAGTTCAATTATGTTGCGCTACACCCTACCGTCCTTTGTTTCTGTTGTGAAGGGTGTTTCGTCTCCGCCCATACCACTTGCTTCGTCGCCAGCTTTGGTCTTAGATGATTCGTGCATGGTTGCAAGAGATCTAGACAATTTTGTCATGGGGGAGGTTAGACAATTTTTATCTATTAATAACCTAAGTGTGTTGTTACATAATGAGGGTTCATGGATATTGAGATCGTTTACTTAGGAGGATTATGGGTTATGATTAAGTTAGGTTCTGCCAAAACCAAACTTAAATTCATGAAACATACGGGGGTTGCTTCTTGGTTTGTTCGGTTATGTAATGCTCGAAATGATTTTGTTGCCAGTGATCGTATTGTTTGGGTCGATATAGAGGGAGTACCTCTACATGCGTGGGTATCTGCTAATTTTAATAAGATAGGTTCTCATGGGGAGAGGTCATGGACATTAGAAGTTGGTTAATGAGAGCCTCTTCTGTCGGTAAAGCTATGTATCAGGAAAACTTGCTAATAACATCCTTGACAGTTTTAAGATCATTGTAAAAGGGAAGGTTTTTCAGATTCGAGGTAAGGAGCTGTTTGTTTGGTCCCCGTCCTTTAAAGAAGTCCCCGAGGTGGTTCATTGTTCAGATGACGAATCCATTAAGAATGAAGCAGACATTAATGTTTTGGATAATACTGTTAACAACGAAGGAGAAGAGAGTGATAGTGAAGCAGTCTCTGATACTTTTTCGGGGATAATGGGGACGCACAAGAACATGATAATGAAGTTGATCAGACACTTAATGATAAGGAGGTTTCTAAAGACCCTTTCAATATTTACGATTTACTTAATAGGCATAAAAAGGAAGTCAGTAATTCTGGCATGGAGTCTAGCATCCCTTATCCGCCAGGGTTTACACCTGAAAAAGTTAATGTTACTTTTGAACAAGAAGCATAATAAGTTCAAAGAGAAGAATGTATTTGTTCTCATCATAATTCAGATCGTTGTAGTTCGCGTGTTTTTGAGAAAGTGGAGAAATCTGATATTAACATTCAGTCAGATGGTAGGGTTATCAAGGACATACGAAAGGAGGGAGGCTCTATATTAGATATTTTTGACGACATGATTAAGGTAGGTCAAACTATGGGCTTTACTATTGATGGATGCACCAAGGATATGGAGAAGATCATTGGATCGAATGGAGGTCATGAAGTGTTTCGATGAATTGTTTATCCTTAAATATACAAGGCCTCGGTTCCAAGGCCAAAAAAGATTGGATTCGGGAGTTAACTACTAAGCATAAAGTTAGTTTCTTGTCTCTTCAAGAAACTAAGAAGGAGAGTTTTTCTGATTTGGAGGTTAAATATTTCTAGGGTAACTATCAGTTTGATCATATCATGAGTGAAGCTCTAGGGTACTCAGGTGGCATTTTATGTGTTTGGGACTCCAATGTTTTTCACAAAAACCACCATATTATTTCCGATAATTTTTTTGCTTTGTATGGTACGTGGATTCCAAGGAAGATTCAATTATTAATTATATATGTCTATGCTCCTCAATCATACGCTTCTAAATGTCATCTATGGGATTTCATTGCTTCTCTTATCAATCAGTGGAATGGGGAGTGTATGGTGATGGGAGATTTCAACGAAGTTAGATGTAAAGAGGATAGATGGGGGTCTACTTTTCTTGCTCAAGGAGCTTGTTCGTTTAATTCATTTATTTCTAATGCAGGTCTTAATGAAGTTCAATTGGAAGGGTACTCTTTCACATGGGCTCATCCTTCGGTATCTAAAATGAGTAAATTAGATCGTTTCTTGGTGACAGATGGTTTTCTTTCCTTGTTTCCTCATATCTTAGTGATTTGTCTAGATAGACACCTCTCGGATCATCGTCCTATTTTACTCCGGGAGATGCTCGTTGATTTTGGAGCTACGCCATTTCGGTTATACCATTCTTGGCTCTCTATTCCTGGTTTCGATCAAATGATTACGTCCACCTGGAACTCTTTTATTCTTGTTGATAGCAACGGGATGATTAGATTCAAAAAGAAGCTTCAATTATTAAAGAAGGAAATACGTAAATGGGTGGCTGAGTACAAAAATATACAGTCGAATAGTATTAGAGATGTCAAGAATAAGCTTAGCGACATTGATAAGTTGTTGGACCAAGGAGGAGTTACTGATGATGTTTTGTTGTCTCGTATGGAAGCTATGAAACAGTTACAGGAATTAAACTCCTCGGTTAATTGTGATTTTGTTCAAAAGGCGAAAGTTAGATGGGCTATAGAAGGAGACGAAAATTCTAAGTTTTTTCATGGTATCATTAATAGAAAGCGTGCCAACCTTTCAGTTAAGGGTATTATGATTGAAGGAGAATGGGTGGACGATCCCATTCGTGTTAAAGATGAATTTCGTAATCACTTTGCGGATAGATTTAATGACCCGGGTACGCGCCATGGCAGAATTAATTTTAGTTTTCCTAATCGGTTGACTTTTGAGCAGGTTTCTGATTTGGAAGCATCGGTTTCAGACGAAGAAATTCGCAAAGCTGTTTGGGGATGTGGAGAGAACAAATCTCCAGGTCCGGATGGATTTACTTTTGAATTCTTCCGCAAGTTTTGGACAGTTGTTGGGCCAGATTTTTGTATAGCTGTCAAATGGTTTTTCGAACATGGGTTTTTCGCAACTGGATGTAACTCTTCTTTTGTTACTCTCATTCCAAAAACCTTAGACCCGAAACTGGTCAGTGAGTTTAGGCCTATTAGCCTAATTGGGAGCCTATATAAAGTTGTTACCAAAATCCTTGCTACACGTTTGTCATTTGTCATCTCCGATCTCATCTCAAACGTTCAGACAGCTTTCCTTCCTAACCGTCAAATTCTTGACGGTCCTTTTATTATTAATGAGATTTTGGCTCGGTGTAAACATAAAAATCAGCAGGCTATGTTTTTTAAGGTGGATTTTGCTAAAGCATACGATTCTATTAGATGGGACTACCTAGATGATGTTCTTAATGCTTTTGGGTTTGGGTCGAGATGGCGGTCCTGGATTCAAGGCAGTCTAAATTCGGGTAAAGCTTCTGTTTTAGTGAATGGAAAGTTCCTACTTTGGAAGTTCTTAGTTTCATCGAGGATTGAAGCAGGGCGACCCGATTGGCTCCTTTTTTGTATTCATTATTATTATTGGAGTCTACTCATCTTTCTTTCAAACCGTGTTGGTTGAAGCGGGGGTATTTTTCACAGGTTACGGATATTGATGATGCTCTCACGATCTTCATCTTTTTTATGCGGATGAAGGGGAGGGGAAGATTTTTATTGCGAATGGTTTAAGAGTATTTATAAGGTATTTTGACTATTCTTCAATTGCTTTTCCCTTTAATTTCAGGAATGTGATTAACCTCAAAAAGTCATATTCTGGATTGGGGATTAGTGGTCGATCTGTTCTGATGCTTGCTGCGAAGTCTCTTGGATGTCGTGTTGATGAGACTTCGTTTAATTCTTGGAATTATGGTCAGGTGGGAATATGGTAATTGGTTAATTCTTGGGATTGAGACGGTTTCACAACGCCTCACGAATAGACTTTCCAAATGGAAGCTTAAAACCTCTGTCTATAGGTGGCCCACTCACTCTCTTTAAAATCGGTTCTTGGCTCCACTCCGATTTAAAACATGTCTGTATTTTAGGTCCCTGAAAGACAGTTCTTAAACATCGATGAGAAAACCTTGTTAGGAATTTTTTCAATGGTATTCAAGAAGGAGATCGGAAAGATTTGTGGGGATTAGTGGAATACTGTTCTCGCAGATAAAGAACATTCGAAGGCTTAGGGAGTTTCTAGTTTTTTTTGCCATTAATAGAGGTCTTATTGCGAAGAGGGTTTATCGCTCTCCTTTCACAAGATAACTCTTTATGGTGTCAGCTTAATTTCTGCCATTCACGGATCAAGTATACAGATCTTTCTTTACGCGTATCCTTCACATGGATATCTATAATCAAATAGTTTAATTACATCAAGGTTCAAGGCATATTTGATTGTTTTATCCCATTGCAAGATTAGGATTGGTTATGGGTTGCACACTCTGGTTTTTTGGATTTTTGAAGGATCTTGGATCGGTGATGGCAACTTTATCAGGTTTGTTTCCTCGTATGTTTGCTTTAGAAAACAGTGATGAAAGATATATCGGTTAGCTTGTAAACTCAAGTCCCTCTCTGTTTTTATTTTGCCGTAATGTTTGTGGAAAACGGGTATTGAAGATCAGCAGCTTGAGCATCTTGTAGCTTTTACTCGATTTTGTTATTTTGTCCAACTCGAATGATTAATGGGAGGATATTGATTTGATGATGGAGACGGGGTCTTTCGTTGTTAAAGAAGTGAGGTATTTGTTAGATGAGATTCTTTCTTCCGTAGGCGCAGGTTGTTCCTAGAGGTTGGCGTTAAAAAATATTCCGATTAAAGTTAATATTTGTTGCTTGGAAACTGCTAGTGATCGTGTGCTACTCGACTGCGAATATCGTCCAAA
The DNA here is from genome assembly GCA_026074375.1 of Tanacetum coccineum. Classification (NCBI taxonomy): domain Eukaryota; kingdom Viridiplantae; phylum Streptophyta; class Magnoliopsida; order Asterales; family Asteraceae; genus Tanacetum; species Tanacetum coccineum. The sequence continues at coordinate 1,245 of BQNB010206732.1, read as the reverse complement.
GGAATGTCGTTACTGAATCGCCTGTAGTGTCACCTTTATGTGATGCGGTTCTTGAAGATACTTTTAACTTCTTCTTCAATGGTTCTTTGCTAGAGATGCTGACGAGATTATTATGTCGTGGTGGAATTTGGGAATTGCAAAACGTTTTTCATCGTATGCAGAATGAGGAAACGGATCAATAAAAAAATCAACATTTTTTATCAATAGATCGATTTGAGTACCAAACCCAAACAAAAAAAACTATTTAAGGAATAACAATAAATCAAAAATAAATAATAAAGATCCCTTTATATCACTGACGAGTAGCCGATGATCGGAGAATGAAAATTTGTTAGGGGCGCTTTGAACCTAAAACTCCAATAACATGTAAGACATGATATATTGATTTATTAATTATGAGATTACATATGTCCCAATGTATATACCGTAACACTTGAGCTCAAACTATACTAATTTAAATCTAACATAAATACGAATATTAATAATACAAATAAGTCCACTAACAATCTCTAGCTCTAGGGGTGAGCATCGGTTCGGAACCGACTCGTACCAACAAAAAACCGAATCAAGGCAAAATGCCAACCGAGAACCGAACCGAGTATAAACTATAGAAACCGAAACCGAACCGAATAAGGTCGGGTTGGTTCGGTTCGGTTCGGTTTAGTTAGGTATAACTGAATAAGTGTTGGTTTTGAACCGAACCGATCAAACCGAAATAAATATAGAAAACCAAAAACCAAACCGAATAAGGTCGATTCGGTTCAGTTTGGCCTGGTTTCGGTCGGTTTGTCAGGTCGGGTCGATTTTCGGTTCAATATACCCAGCCTTAAATTAGTTGTCGAATAAAAAGACATTACCTAGTTTATAGGATATAGTTAAAGAATGGAGTGGCAGATGAATGAACTGTGTAGTGTGATTACAGAAACTTTTCGTCCTTAAGAGAAACCTAGTAGTTTAAAAGGCTTATTGCATGTGCTAAGTGCAATCGCGAATCCTCGCGAAATAGAGGACTAGCGTGTAATCTAATATTATTGTTTCTTTTTAAAGGATTAAATGTTATAAATCAGAGCAGATCAACGGTGTGTAATTAGCACAATGCTCTGTGATTCATGTTACTACTAGGAAATAGAGGACTAGCGTGTAATCTAATATTATTGTTTCTTTTTAAAGGATTAAATGTTATAAATCAGAGCAGATCAACGGTGTGTAATTAGCACAATGCTCTGTGATTCATGTTACTACTAG
>BQNB010206730.1:0-10527 GCA_026074375.1 Tanacetum coccineum | reverse complement strand
CTATATTACCTTAATTTGATTAAACCTTTTTACATAAACGCAATAAACTAGACTTTCTAAAAATAACCTTTTCATTTCCAAATTCACTTTCTATATATGGAAAGTTTACTACTGACTTCCATATTTCAACCACATTATTCCTTTCCAATATCACACACTTCCTATAAATGCTTAATCCTTAGAACCAAATATTGACGTAGCAATGCATGCACACGTCTTTCATTTCCATTGTCACCACACGTGAACAAATGGAATACTTAACTCCAAACTCATATGCACACAAAATAAGATAATCATTTACTTCTAAAATGATATCATGCACATATATAATCACCCAACACACATAAAAACACATAGCACGCAAGAACACATACGAAAAAGAAACCCTTAGCCATATCTAAAGGTATAAACTAACCTGCTCAAATCACGGTTGTCACACATTTGGCCTACTATTAAAGAGAATGGTGTGACCAGAACAAAGAAATATGCTAAATTATCTGCTGCTGAGAAAATTCAAGCTGATTGTGATATGAAGGCAACCAATATCATTCTTCAAGGTCTACCAGTTGATATCTATTCACTTGTGAATCATCACAGAGTTGCCAAAGATTTATGGGAGAGAGTTCAATTACTGATGCAAGGTACCTCTTTGACTAAGCAGGAAAGAGAGTGTAAACTGTATGATGCATTTGATAAGTTTACTCATATCAAGGAGGAATTACTTCATACGTATTACTTGAGATTTACTCAGCTGATTAATGACATGAACATTTACAACATGAAAATGAAGCAATTTTAAGTTAATACCAAGTTCTTAAATAGTTTTCTACCTGAATGGAGTAAGTTTGTGACTGATGTCAAGCTCGTAAAGGATTTGCATACTACCAACTTTGATCAGCTTCATGCATATCTTGAACAACACGAACTCCATGCAAATGAAGTCCGTCTTCTGCGTGAACGCAATCAAGATCCACTTGCATTTGTTGCAAATCAGCAGATGACACCACCTCACTTCAACACTTATCAGTCTTCATACAACAATCCTCAGCTTCAACAACAGTTTCCACCATCTCAATATGGATCAATTCATCCCACTCAACATTACTCATCTACTTATCCATCACAACCTCAATTCAATCATTCATCCGTTCCACCATCATATCCATATCAGTCTCAAATGAATCATCAAACCTCATCTGTTCCACAAATTGCTTATCAATCACCTCAAGTTTCTACACAACCAATGACTGAGTCACCTCTTGTGGACTCAGGTTTTGTTGTTCCTGTATTCTCTCTAGGAGATGATCTAATTGCTTGTCTCAACAAGGCAATGGCTTTTCTAACAGTTGTAGCTTCCTCAAGGTTCCCCTCAACCAATAATCAACTTAAAACTTCCTCGAATCCAAGAAACCAAGAAACCAAGCCACTATTCAAGATAGAAGGGTCATAGTGCAACAAGTACAGGGGAGACAAGGTCAAAGTCATTTTGGTACTGGGTATAAGAGTAATGCTACTAGCTCTGGGGGAAACAATGCAAGCGGACAGACAAGGGTTGTTAAATGCTACAACTGTCAAGGTGAAGGACATATGGCTAGGCAATGCACTCAGCCTAAGAGACCTAGGAATGCAACATGGTATAAGGAGAAAGCAATGTTTGCTGAGGCTCAGGAAGCTGGACAAATTTTGGATGAAGAGCAACTCACATTTCTTGTAGATCCAGGGGTTCCAGATGGTCAGGTTGTTCAGACAATCATTCCAAACAATGTTGCTTTTCAGACTGAGGATCTTGATACTTATGATTCTGATGATGATGATATCTCAAATGCTCAAGCGGTTCTCATGGCCAACATTTCCAACTATGGTTCTGACGTTATCTTAGAGGTATCTCATTCTGAAACCAATCTTAATGATATGGAAAATCAAAGTGTGCTTGCAGTGCAGGATTTTGAACAATCACCAGTTGTGGATTTTACAGATAATGAGATACATAGTGATAGCAATATCATTCCATACTCTTAATATTTTCAAGAAACACAACAGGCTAATGTTCAAGATACTAATTTGCAGGCACAACAAGATTCAATGATATTATTTGTAATAGAACAAATGTCAGAATAAAGATTATATAATGTAATAATTAGGAAAAGGCTATTAACGGAACAGAATAATGAATCATAACATTTGAGCTAGAGAGGATTTAATGAACTTTCAAAAATTTTAAACTCTACTTCTTAATACTTGATTTAAGCAGTCGTGAAAATATTTATTTATCTTAAATGGATCGATTATGGTTAGGGTGAATTTGCTAACTTGTAGAACAGTTGACTCGCTTGGCAAAATCTTTCAAAACATAATCAAAGAAAAGGTAATGTTTATGCCAAAATATATGGGAAAACGAAATTGATTTGGAGTAGATGATAAAGGAACTTGATAATTTTTCTTTTTAAAGTGGGTCCAATCTGCTAAACAGTGCAAATGTTAACTTTTTTTTCTACTGTAAAAAAAAAAAAACCACAAGCCTTCTATGATAATATACACAAACATGCTCTAGGTTATTAAAATCCGTTTCACCTTAAGAAAGCTCAGCGGATTAAACCAACCTTGTATGATGGTATTGTTATGTCTGATAAACATGTTTCTATGACTGTGATTGATGATGAGGAAACATTGATTTTGGAAGAAAAGAGTCGATTAAAAATGTCTAAAAAGCGAAGGATCTAGAGGTTATTAATAAAAACATTTCTCATAAACCTATTGATTATGAAACATTAAATAGACTATCTAAAGATTTTGGGAAACATTTTTCTCCACAACAAGAAATGGATGTTGAACAAGCTTTCTGGTTTCGTATATCCAATCCTACCATTGAATCTTATCATCAACCACCTGTCAAAGTGGAAGTTCCCAGTGAACTACCTAAGGTGAGTTTGGTGAATGCAAGCCTTAAAAAGCTTAAATTCCACCTTGCCCAGTTTGACTCCGTGGTGAAGAAGAGGACAACACCTGATGCTCGCACAGAAGGTGAATGGGGGTTTGAACATACAAAAGCTGTTTTTAATAATGAAATTATTCCATTTCTAAAATCTTTAAAATACATCTTCAATGTGTTTGATAGAGATCTTTTAAATGAAATAATGGAAGTAGAGACCGTTTTTGACCAAATGGACGCTGATGTTCAATAGTATTCAGTTGACAAACAATGTTTGGAAATTACTAAAAGAATTATTTTTGGAAAATGATCGACTCTTACAATGAATCATGTCTCAAGATGTTCTTTTAACTGTGATGAATTCTATGTCTTTGTATGGTGAATATGTGAATATGGATGGAAAGAAAAAAGAATCTTGTAATCTTGAGGCTGAGCTTTTGAAATCACAAAATACGTTTAATGATCTTTTGAAAAGATACTCATAACTTGAAAGACATTGTGTTTCTCTTGAATCGTCAATACAACTTAATCAAGAAATTTTTCAAAAACATTGATCATGTGATAATCAAAATGCTCTCGAAATTCTAGAATTTTTTGAAAATACTGATTTGAAAGCTCAACTTCAAGACTAAATCACTACCATTTGTAAGTTGAAGGATATTATTAAATCAATGAGAGAAAAGTCCAAGGAAGAGAATGTCAAGTATGATTATTGTGAAATAGAGACCAAAAATGTGGAACTGGGAAATAGAGTGGCAAAATTGCTTTCAGAAAACGAGCATCTTTGTAATGAAATTAATCATGTTAAACAGGTTTTTAAAGAGCAGTTTGACTTAATTAAAGAGACATGTGTTCGTTCTAAAGAACAAAGTGACTCTTTAATTGATAAACTGAACTTAAAATTTACAGAGAATGAGGATTTAAAAGCTTAAATTCAAGATACGGTTTTTGTGATCACATCATTGAAAAACAATTTATGAAAATTAAAAGGAAAAGAAATTGTTGATATTGCTCCACAAATACCATCTGCCAACACTATTGTTCCAGGAATGTTCAAGCTAGATTTAGAACCTTTGGCTCCTAGGTTATTGCAAAATAGGGAAGCTCATATAGATTACCTTAAGCAGAATAACCTTTAGATAAAGAGTTAGACCTTGCCTGTAAGCATGCCCAATGAATTCAGTAGTTACTTGTATATGTTCGAGATACATGCCCTAATGCGATTAATCTTAGTGCAAAAAAGGTTGCTGTCACACCCAAAAACAAGGTCAAGAAAGTTAGGTTTTCTGAACCTCTCACATCCTCAAGCAATATTAAATAGGTAGAGTCATCAAAAACATTATATTCTAACACACCTGTGTTGTCTTCTACAGGATTGAAGTGTTCTACTAGTAAGTGCGGATCAAAGTCTTCTGGCAATAAAAAGAATGATAGGATCTCGCAAACACCAAGTAGGAACATGAAGAATAAAGTAGAAGCCCAACCTAGGAATATTAATAAAAAGAATCATGTTGTTGAACCTATTCGTGATGTTAATGTTAAGCATTCATAGTTAAATGCGAATTCTGAACCTATTTGTGCTACTTGTAATAAATCTATGTTTGATGGTATTCATGATAAGTGTCTTCTTAATTTTGTGGAAAATATGAATAGCAGTTCTAAATCTGCTAAGAAGCATAAAAAACAAAATATTTGGAAACCTACGGGTCATGTATTCACTGAAGTGGGATTTAAGTGGAAACTAATAGGCAAAACTTTCACTATAGTTGGTAATTTGTGCCCTTTAACTAGGATCACTTCAGCTAACGTAGTGCCTCCTAAGAAAACCCCTTCCCACTCAGTTGAAACACAAAAACCAGAGCTTAAAGTCTATAGCAGGAAAACCAAAACTATTAAAAATGTAGGTTCGAGTAAAAAAGCTAAGATTGTAGAATTTAAAAATGCTAACCACTCGGAACCCAATCATACTTGGGGATCCAATGCTACAGATATTCCATCGCCTTCTTTTCTTGTCATGATAGGTTGTCCAGATTGTTCTCTGGTATCTGGACTCTGAATGTTCAAAACATATGATAGGGAATCGCTCTCAGCTCATGAACTTTGTTAGTAAATTTCTAGGTACAGTTGGATTAGGGAACGACCATATTGTAAGAATTATGGGGTATGGTGACTATCAGCTAGGAAATGTTACTATTTCAAGGGTATACTACGTCGAGGGGCTTGGACATAACTTGTTTTCTGTTGGTCAATTTTGCGACGGGGATCTTGAAGTCGCATTTCGGAAAAACACTTGCTTTATTGGTAATTTAGAAGGTGTTGATCTACTTTCTGGATCCTGTGACACAAATTTGTACACGATTTCTCTTGAAGACATGCTTAAAACATCTCTGATCCCTATCTTCTATCCAAAGTGTCAAATACTAAGAGCTGGTTATGGAACCGTTGGTTATCACATCTCAACTTTGGTACTATTAACAAGCTAGCTAAAGACGATCTTGCACGAGGCATTCCAAGACTTAAATTTTAGAAAGATCATTTGTGTTTTGCTGTGCGGTTAGGTAAAGAAAGAATATACTCCCACCAACCAAATCTGATGATAGTTCCAAGATAAATTGAATCTTTGGCCATCATGGAGTTTATGTGGCCCGATGCGTGTGGCGAGTATTAACGGGAAAAGGTATATCTTAGTGATTGTCAACGATTACTCAAGATTTACTTGGGTTAGATTTTTAAGGACAAAAGATGGAGCTCCTGAGGCCATCATTAAATGCATCAAAAATATTCAAGTTCGTTTGAATGCCTCTGTCCGTAATGTTTGAACAGATAATGGAACCGAATTTGTCAATCAGACACTTCATGAATTTTATGAAAATGTTGGCATCTCACACCAAACATCTGTTACACGCTCTCCTCAACAGAACGACGTTGTCGAAAGGCGAAACCGAACTCTTATAGAAGCTGCTCGTACAATGTTAATATTTTCTAAAGCTCCATTATTTTTATGGTCTGAAGTAAACAATACAGCCTGCTACACCCAAAACCGTTTAATAATCCGACGTCGATACAATAAAACTCCATATGAGCTTGTGCAAGATAAGAAACCGGATTTATCATTCTTTCAATTCTTTGGTGCACTCTGTTATCACCCCCCCCACCCCCCCCCCCCCCCCCACCCCCCCCCCCCCCCCCCCCCCCCCCCCACCCCCCCCCCCCCCACCCCACCCCCCCCCCTCCCCTACCAAAGAAATGACGACCTGGGTAAATTAGATGCAAAAGCTGACATTGGTATTTTCGTTGGTTACGCGCCCACAAAGAAAGCGTTCAGAATCTACAACAAAAGAACCCAGAAAATTATTGAAACAATTCATGTGACATTTGATGAGCTGACAGCTATGGCTTCTGAATAATTCAGTTCAGGACCCGGGCTTCAATGTTTGACTCCTGCAATATCCAATTCAAGACTCGTTCCAAACCTTGTTTCTCAACAACCTTGTATTCCACCACCAAGAGATGATTGAGAACGCTTAATACTTTACTCAACCATCAATTGTTGTTACTCCAATTCAAGAAGTTGCTACTCCGAGAGCTGTGGTTTTATCCGGTTCTCCTGTGTTAACTTCCATTGACCAGGATGCTCTATCATCAAGTACTCCATCAACATAAGAACAAGAACAATCTCTAACATTTCTCAAGGTTTTGAATAAACACCAAAAACACCAATCTTTTATGATGATCCTCTTAATGAATCTCCTCATGAAGAATCAACTTCTTAAGGGTCATCATTGAATGTGAGACAAACCCACACTCTATTTGAACACCTTGGTAAATGGACTAAGAATCATCCTATAACAAACATAATCGGTAATCCTTCTCGCTCTGTCTCTATGTGAAAGCAACTTCAAACTGACACCATGTGGTGTTATTTTGATGCTTTCCTGACTTTGGTAGAACATAAGAACTTTAAACAAGCAATGACCAAACCATCATGGATCGATGCAATGCAAGAAGAAATTCATGAATTTCAAAGATTAAAAGTTTGGGAATTGGTGTCGTGTCTAGATAAAGTGCTTTTGATCAAACTAAAGTGGATTTATAAGGTCAAGACGGATGAATTTGGTGGGGTACTAAAGAATAAGGCTAGACTAGTTGCTCAAGGATTCAGGCAAGAAGAGGGAATTGATTTCAAGGAATCAATTGCACCGGTTGCTAGAATAGAGGCCATCCGTATCTTTGTAGCAAATGCCTCTCATAAGAATATGACGATCTACTAAATGGACGTCAAAACAGCTTTCTTAAATGGCGAGCTAAAAGAAGAGGTCTACATTTCTCAACCAGAAGGATTTTTTGATCAGGACAACCCATCGCATGTGTACAAGCTCAAAAAGGCCCTTTACGGTCTCAAACAAGCTCTACGTGTATGGTACGATATGCTGTCAAGCTTCCTAATCTCACAACATTTCTCCAAAGGTGCAGTTGATCTAACACTCTTCACACAGCAAGCTGGGAACGACTTATTACTGGTACAAATTTATGTTGATGATATAATATTTGCATCCACTAACACCGCCATGTGTAATGAGTTTGCCAATCAGATGACCACTAAGTTCAAGATGTCAATGATGGGGCAGATGTCATTCTTTTTAGGATTACAAATTTTTCAAAGTCCGAGAGGCATCTTTATAAACCAATCTAAATATTCTTCTGAAATTGTTAAAAAATATGGTATGCTAACTAGTGATTCTATAGATACACCTATGGTATAAAAGAGTAAATTGGATGAAGATCTACAGGGGAAACTAGTTGATGCTACACTTTATCGTAGCATGATTGGATCCCTTATGTATCTTACATCCAACAGACCTGACCTTATTTATGCAGTCTGCTTATGTGCCCGGTATCAGGAAAAGCCTATCAAAAAGCACTTAAATGCGATTAAGCAGATCTTTCGATACCTAAAGGGAACCATTAACATGGTGTAGGTTCCCGATTAAGACTTCACTTCATAACACGAAACACGAATCAAAGAAACTAGAAGGAGAGAGAGAGGCGAAAATGAGAGAGAGTTGAGAGAGAAAAGATGGAAAAGAAATTTTAGATATTAGAATTAGATATTTTCTAAAAAAAGAAAATATCTATATATATTTAGATATTTTAGAAAATATCTAAATATATATATATATATACCCCTACACATTTAATGTGACGCGCGGGATATTTAACTAGGACCCGGGCTCGGGTTTTGCTTGGGATTAAACCCAAAACATATACAATATTAGATTATCTATCAAGCCCGATTCCCGATATTATCTTAATACAACATTAACTAATTAAAGACCGAAGCTCCATCGTAGAGTGACCGAGCTTCCTTGTTCGACTCAATAAATTGAGGCTAACAATCTTCCTCGAAGTGAGGGTTCGTGACAAGGACGAGCTTCCGTTATTGGACTCAATAAAATTTGAGGGGGGGCGACTAAAATTCCCCCGAAGTAGTTCATTGATGAATCCTTTACATGAGTTCAAGTGAGATTGCTTTTGTCGTTTTTACAGTTCAAGTGTTCTTGGTCTTTGTCCTTCATATCTTTGTTGTAACTTGTTCCTTCATGCTTTGAGTTTGAGCATGAGCATGTGGTAATGAATCCGACTTTAGCTGGAATGGGATACCACCACCATCGTATAACCAGCAAGTTTACGTTAGTGATAATCAACAAATATGGACGATAGTGTCTTTGTCACTTCGTCGAATCAGGTTGCAATAACCACGGTTCCCCATTAATCAGTATAAATACTGCCTGTGATCAGATAAAATTAAAATGAATCTTCTTGACAGGGTTTCGCAGCTGCACTAGCCGTTCTCGTTACCAGAGCGTCTCAAAGAAGACAACACGGTAAGAGTGAATCAGATAGTTACTATCTTTTTGATTAAACTATTAATTCATTTTACTAGAACAAGTTTAATTCACATTGAATCGCACCAACGTTTCTTTCCAGTTGACACAAGTTTGATTCATATAGAATCGCACAAGTCACCTACCAAAAGCTTGTTTGATGTTGGCTCAAGCAGGATTTCAATCTTCACGGTGAATACTTAGGTATCACTCGGATGTTCTGGCAAAATCACAAGGATAATGCATAGGACTCTTGTTAACAGCTTGTGAACTTGATGATGTTCAACAAGTGTTTGTAATGGAATGTGTCCTAATGAGATTTATTTTATTAATCTCTTGGCTCTAGACTCGATTAGTGCGTTTTGGTTTTAGTACTCGGAGACTGGAGCAGACTGGCACCTATTCAATATCAACTAACTCAGAGTGAGGAAGTCAATAGAAGTCGTGTGTATCTCCATGACAAATGAGACAAGTTTCTGTTAAGAGAAACTCGAATAGCTGGGAAGGGTTGTGCATTGCATCACTAGGTCCATGATGTCATTATTTAATATCAAAATTCATCTTTGTGAAAACCGATAGATTATGTATTGACCCGGTTTCTGCCTAAAGTTGTATGGAGGGCTTCTTTCTTTAGACCCTTTATCCTTACATTTCTTTTTCATTCTTCAACCCCTTCAATGCTTACCAAGACGTAATTACTAACACCTTGTTGTGATTGTTCCAGTGTTAGCTCAATCTTGGTCGATATTATTTCCTTATACTCATTCATCTCCAATCATACCTATGGACTGCTATTTCTAACAATAGAGTGTCCTTGGGTAGAGATCTCCAGTTTTGGTTGGATCATTGGAATGATACATAACCTAACCACCTTATGACTTCAGAATCGTTGTGAATTAAGATGTTGTTGGGTATGAGATCGTAACCATAAAACCTTTTTCCATAAAGTATAAAGCACTTAGAGTCATTTAGATCACTTATTATTTTCAAGATCACATTTTAATTACATTTCTCCTTTTATTTTAAATATTAATTTACTTAGTTTTTGAAATACCTTGTGATTAAAATTTGTCATGAAAATTCTGTGGAGAAAACATATTAGCATGAATTATATGGAGCATTAACTTGCTCCCCCTCAATTTTACATATGTTTGACACCACATATTAGCATGAATTATATGGAACATTAACTTGCTCCCCCTCAATTTTACATATGTTTGACACCAAAAAAATAATACCAAGTTGTAAAATGAATATAAAATTGAGGGTTAGCATTGTTGAGCACACAATTTTGAAAGATTATGAATTGTCATAGAAGAATGCTTGAAAAATTATGCTCAACCACTAAATCATCTTATAACATACAATCTATTGAGTAGTCATTATTATTACAGATTTGTTATTAAGAGATTTTTATAATGTGTTGAATACATAAGATTTGTCATGTTATGATGTATCCAAAATTATTAAAACTTTGTTTTTCGAAAAACTCCCCCTCAAACATTGACTCATTTTGAAAATGACACAAAATGTAGAAGAATTGTCTTGTAAAACTTGATGAGGGATGGAGTGTTGAACACACAATATTGAAAGATTATGAATTGTCAATGAGAAATTCTTGAAAAATTGTATTCAACATTTTGAAAAACATCATGTTAGAAGACTTCTCTTCTAACGCTAAAGATAAGTACACTGAAACGTACACTCTCCTTT
>BQNB010206729.1:0-10528 GCA_026074375.1 Tanacetum coccineum | reverse complement strand
AAGTTAATCATCCAATTCTATATTTCTCTCTAACTTTCTCTCTCTAGATTCTCTCTCTACATTCTTTCTAATCTTCTTGTTAATCTTATTTAAGTGAAGTGAATAAAGGGTAACCGACAGATACTTAATGCTATCTCCAACTGGATCTTTCTTTTATGTCTTTTTATCACACCTACTATTAACTTTGGGCTTATCACATACTGGCCCACCATCACCTACACCTAGCCCACTATCACCTGGACCTTTCTAAAAATAGGAATAAGCCCTCTACACTCTGCTCTCATCCTTGTCTTATCATTCCTTGTGAACCACAATTGTCTTCTTTGAGCCACATAAAGCTTAGATACCATTTCCTTGATCAATTGTTTGTTAGCTAGACTCTGACAAACATAGAAATTTTTAGTGTACATTTGACCATCTACTGGTCTATGTGCTTTAGCTAACTTCTTCAATGCTATTTTTCTCTCACACTCAAGGTCATCTAACTCTGTTCCACTACCAAAATCTTCTAAAACAACTTCTTCATAATCAAATGGGGGAGGGACTTGAACTTCTTCTTCATTACATTTAACCCATTCAACATTCTCATCTGTGTGTTTTCTAAAGTCATCCATGTCTACCTCAACATCTTCAATCCTATCCTCATCTCCTACATCAAACTCACTATCATCACTGTCCTCACTATCCTCACTAGCTGCACTAGAATCTGACCCATCAACATCTTCTATAACACTAGGTCTCTTACCAGCATTTGATCCACTAGGGCTCTTACCAGCATTTGATCCACTAGGTCTATCCTTATAAGTGTTATTATCTGGATAACTAAATAAATGATCAAATTCATTGTCAATGTCTTCATTACTAACTAACTCAGGTTCACTTATTGGATGTATAACAAACACATCCATTACCTTACACTGGCTAACAAATTGACACATTTCCATCACATCTTTATCACAACTCTAAGGTTTAAGACCAATATCTAGATTACACTTAGGTATTTTGTAATAAAGCTGCAAATCCTTATGAACGTACCCTAAATCCTTTACCATTGTTTGCACTTCAATAGCAGAAAAAGTATCCGCATCTACATCATCAAACCAATTAGCTTTCCCTCCTCTGTAACGCACGTTTGGTAGACTAGTCAATGTACCTCCATGGTTGATCTTAAGGGTAAAAGCTGTTGGATGATTACCTGTTAAACAAAAAAAAGAGTATAACCAAATAAGATTCAAAGAGTGGCATGCGTGATCAACACAATATACAATCAAGAGTTAACTTACGATATTCATTATATGAATCGAGTGAATGACCATCTGGTCTTAACGACCAAGTAGCAGCCAACATTTGATTTTTTTTTCCAATTAGGGTTCTTAGGTTTAAGATTATGAGGGGAAAATAAAAGGGTGGGTTAGGTAAATGGATTGAAAATGAAAATCCTTGGGTATTAATGATCTGAAAAGTGTGGGCTGGTGGTATTGATTATAGCGGAAAATGGTTAAAGACGTATATACCCCTAATATTTAATGAATGGACAATGTTACCCTCACACATATTGCACATGACAGTGTTTTTTCCTAAATTTTAACGACACAGTTAAAATTGGACCAAAAGTGAAATGGGTTTTTGGGTTTTGTTGTGGATCCGTAAATTTTTTGAAAAGTTGACCAAAAGTGTTAAACCTGGACAACCATGTGGACCAAAAATGTAGTTTACTCTATCTTTTATGTCGACTACTCTAAACAAATAATAAGCCAAAAATAATTCACACGGACTTTTAAGGAGTTATTTAAAATGCTTTATTTAAATCTTAATGATAATGTTTAAAAAAAAGTGTTCGGTGACCCTCTCCGGTCGGATTATTGGTGTTTGGTCACCATTTGGTCTAAGAAAGAGAAAGTTGATTCTGACGCTGATATGACAATCTGGTTTGGTCGGATTACTCTTAGTCTTACCATTCAATTTCTCCGACCACCGAGTACATTTCATATCTATTTTGCATTATAGTATTTTTTTTTTATTTTTTTTTGCATTATAGTATTTGTTAGTTACCATTCAATCCCTTTTGCTTCGAAACCAGCAAGAAGATCACGAACCCCTGGTTTCTTATGTCATATAACCATATTTGTCACTTACATTTTTAAATAACAGTAACAATAGACAAGTTCTAAAGAAGGTAGAAGATATGTACCACATCAGACACATGATTGGGACAAAACATCCATTTCTTCAGGCACAACCTTTGGAATTCGCTCAATATATAGAAGTCATGGGATCATGATCTCCCAAAAGTTCTTATAAAATATATATTTCTAAAATGCAATACTAGAAACAGCAAAAACCAAGCTTCTAACCACTACAAGGTTATAGAAAAAACATGGGGAAACCAATCAGGGCGCAACGGTTGCTTTCTAAACTGCAACCAACAGATCTAAGGTCTTGCTTTCTAAACTGCAACCAACAGATCTAAGGTCATGGATGACCACAAATGCCACTCACCAATTCCACTAAACAAGCAACATTGTGCAACTGTTAACCGCCAATATCAATATGCACAAATGTTTGAGCTTTGGGCAAAATCATCATCATACAAGATGAACCTTTGCAGGTGAGTTTGCAAATCTACCAAGTGAATAGTTAGCATACTGCATAGCTCAATTACATTTCATCTAGTCTCATCATCCATTGTTAGATTCTTATATACACATATATCTTCTTTTTTACGTCAGATTTTGCATGGTCGCGGGTTTAAGAGACCAGGGTAAAGTCTAAAAAGCATGTTTACTTCTATAATGCAAAGGAAGATCAAGTTGAGTCAGTATTCTTTCTAACAGACCAAAGAAGCATTCTTCAATCATGCAGCTGGAGATGGAACACGCTGCCGATGTCTACTAGACTCCCGCCTTGAGCGTTTGCATCGCGTTCCTTGATATGACCTGACCAAAAGATGATAATCAATGAGTGTACATATGGCAAAAAGAAATTATAGGAAGTCATATCCAACTTTCTTTCAAATTCATGTAGAATTTCAATACAAACAAGAGTGCGAAATATAGGTGGAAAATGTGACCCATTATCACGTGTGTCAATTTAGCTATAGTTTATCTCAAAATCTCAAATGGATCAACAGCAACAACAAAAAATTGCTGTAAATGGAATGGGTCAAACGGGTCAAACACGTCCAGTATCACCCAAAGTATATGTTTTATGCATATTTTCTAAATCGCTTTAGTATTATATTAAGAGTAATGTTTTAATCTTATTTAATGCATTTATTATTTAGTAAAATAGAGAAGAAATGATTGTGCGCAACCAACCATAACTGTCTAACATACTAAGAACTTACAATTATGACCCGTTACCCAACCCACCTGACCCGCTCATTTTACCAATGCTTTGTTTTCATGTCCACATATAACCAGTAAGGTCCGTGAACCTTTTTTTAGTTAATAGAAGTTGCAAAGAAATGTGACCTGGAATAACTCCGACGTTTCTGAGGATACTTTCTGGTGCGGGAGGTCACTTTACTAATAGCCCAGTAGGCAGCCTGAAATGAAAAAACATAAGAGTGACTTAAAAATAAGTATGCAGATTTTAGATAGAACCTAGACAGTCGGAGTGAGGAATATCTAGAGGAATACCTGCATCTTAGCAGCATCCCATGTTGGGCCTCTTCCCTTACCCATCACTTCCCCATCTATTTCAGCCTGAAACGCATATACGGGTCCATTAAAAAACAGGTTTTTCCATTTCCGGGATGTGCAATTGATGTTGCAACATTAAGCCCTTCAATAGGTTTTAGGTTATGATACCTATTTGACCATATACTCATTTTCCCCACAAGATAGTCTCATCATGTCATCATTGAAAGGTATTCAAGTCACATAACATTATAACGAATAGTCAAACACTTTGTACTGTTACCTTATAATAGGAAAAAAAAAATCAAAATTATGGCTTACTTCTATTTATTAACTTGATCTTCACGCATGGAATTTTATTTGAACATTCTTGGGTTAATCTCGATTTTTCTTGCTTTGGTTCATTGATATTATTAATATCAAGATCTAAGCAGTCAAAAATGGGTCTTATTTACAAGATATACGATTTATGCACGGGGTATACAAGTATAGGTACCGAGTCACCATACAGGAATATCCAAAAGTTGTGACGCTTTTCTATTTAGAGCCCGACACTACTTCCAAGATACATGCAGCATGAGAAGCTCCGATCTAAACTTTCTTGTCTGTCCATTAGTAACCAATACATGATATCTATATCTGGACCACTAGGTTAATCTATTCTGTCTCCTGAGGGTCAATTTTATGTTTGACTAGTAATTGAACACTTACATCAACTTAGTGCCTTTGTTTCATAATCTTGGGAAATATCGACAGCTAAATAAATAGCTAATGAATTCCTTTTGTATAAGAAATTAGCGTATTTCTAATTTAACCAAGAATAATGATACCAACCTCAGCATATACATCAGTGGAACTCCAACGATGAGGCCGCTGTTGGAAACGCAAATGGAAACCCTTCTTCATGCACTACCAAATGGGAAAGTAAATGCAGGTTAATTGGATGTAGCAGTTTCAGGGTATCTCAAACAAGTCAAATCAACTGTATAATAACAACTATGGGGAAAATCTATAACCTCATAATAAACACATCTATAATTTAGAGTTTTATCTTACAAAGAAAAAGAGGTGTTTGCGGGTCAAATCATACTATACTGACATGTTTCAACCCGAGCCTGTTTTGACCCATTACCCAACCTGCTTGATCCGCCCCACCCGCCCATAATTTTATTACTTCCTTAAATTAATATCACCAACAAAGACGGACTGAAGATTCAATCCCATGACCAACATAAGTATATGAGATGTTACCAGTTCTATAAGGGCTTTAGCTGGTCCTTTATTAGGACCAGCCTTACTTGAACCCACATCCCTTGCTGGCTCAGATTCAGGTGAGCTTGACTTTCCATCAATAAAGATGCCTTCATCACTTTCATTAATGCTATTCCCGTCACCATGGACACAAGTTGTACCAGACTCGAGGACAGACATGTAATTTTCTGTACGCCACGTGGCCTTGAACATTAGAATCATTATTTACAAGCAAAATACATATCATAGTCAATCTCTCAGTAGGATTAATCCTACTGGTACGTATGTTTGTACTATCAACATATTCATCTTCTTTTTTTAAAGATTTGAAGCCTAAAGCACACCTCAAATACCTTTCAATAATTATTTTGGTAAACCAAGTACTCATGTGTCACCTCATATGTAGAAGCCTGAATTCTAAATTCTAAATCCACTGTAACTATTAATTCATTTTCAGTTTTTCCTAACTAATGAATATGTTCAAATGTTAAAACCCAAGCTTAGTTATACCTATGGACATTGTTTGTCTCATTACTCATATGTTACGTGTTTACCATATACCAAACGAAAAAAACATTCCTTTTCGAGTAAAATTAATAACTATTGGGAATTCAATAAAGTCAACAAATATCCAATTAACTTGGTCAATAGTATAGTAATTTCCCCTTTAATCAAACGACTTAGTCATCGCAAAAAGGTAATTAAATATAACAAAACATTTTATTTTTGCAAATAAAAAACAGATTTACCAATAAATTCCATAAGAGATACCCATGCCGCCTGAGATGGGCTCTCCCTGCGTTTCTAAACCAATCCCATCTCACCTAATATTCGTCTCCCCGCAAATACCTTTCTCCATTAGGAAACAAAAATTGGGTATGAGAGCCGATAAGTAACATGACTAGTGTGTGTGCAAAACTCAGGACAAAACATAAAAGTGAAACCTGAAATTAGGTACTGTTCCGAACCAAAACAACTCTCGTCTGATTATATTTTCCACTATTTGTCCAAAACCAGTTATTTCTTTCATTTACTTTTGATGAAGACACTATTCCATCATTAACAAAAGAAATTAAGCATGAATCTAACCTAAATATTGAGTCCCTGTTTAAGGGCCGGTTTGGTCCAACATGAACTGATTTAAATGGTACGCTTCTTGTTCCAATAATTTTCCGATTCATGTCGATAATAAAAAAACAGTTTATCAAGTATTTAATCGTAAGAAAAATGTTGAGAATTAGAGGATTACAAACCTCAGTAGATACAGCAGTTCGTGTGCTTGAGGACCAAAGAGTTAGTCTGAACTCAAACCTGCAAATTCTACATACCAAGAACAGAGAACTGACATTAGTTGTAGATTATTCAAAAACTACGAAACTGAGATTATAGTAATAGGACTTAGGAGACCTCCTGTTCCTCATACCCCAGTTCCACACTGTAGGATCAGAAATTTTTATGCAGTAATCATCAGGAGATGACAACCAACACGAGCATGCTCTTCCTCTCACCTTGGGATACTCCTCAATCCCCTTTTGCAGATTGTTAAACTTCTCTAACAATCGGTAGCATACCCCTTCTAAAAACAATTTCATATCAATAACACATCAAACCCGATTACGTGGAAGCAATATTGCATTATGAACACCCCAAGAAGAAAGAAACTTCAGTTCAACATTATATTTATAATTATTTACGTCGAGAATCTTTAATCTCCTAGGATAAAACACATGAACCTGTAGTGAAACCGCGTGCATATTTCACATCTAGGTTAACGATTACAAACTTTTTTACAGTATTTATATCCGTCCCCCCCAGTTGCCCATACAACACTTTTGTATTCATTCTGCCTATCAGAATATCACAAGGATTAACTTACTCTACAATCCAGACGAACACGGTGAATACACAATCTAATATTGTCTAAGTGGGATGTAGCATTGGCAGAGGAAAACTTAAAGCTTTTTACTGAAATCCAGTAGCTTTCAGATGTTTTGGTTAATGAATCTTTTACTTCAATGTTTCACAAAAACAATTTGACATTATAGTACATGGTTATTAACATCTTAATTAAACGGATGAGGTTTTGACGGAGGGCGAGTTTTGGCTCAGATGTTTGGAGATGGTTTATTAAATCCAATGGATGATAGAGTACAGCAAACTTGGAATTTAGGCTTAAACCGCACATGGACATAAATCTGTATTTGTCCACTTCAGAATTCAAATTTTCAAAGACCTCTTTCCTAATAACTGTTTCATCACTCAGTGATAAAGCTGGAGCTCGGTCAATTATGAACAATACCACGTTCACCAAAATTAGGAATATTCAAAATACTATATGCTTTCATGATCGCTCATATCCATACCATGTTGTAGAACGAGGAGTCTCCTCCGCACATCATCTGAACCAGATTCTGGCAACTCACCTTCTTCCCTTTCTGGAGAACTATGCAAGCTTGTTTCTGGGAGCTTAACTTCTGTGACATGAAGAATACGGGTTTCTTCTGGCAACTGTTTAAGAGTGTATTGGACAATCGGCTTTGAAATTGTTGGCGGCACAAAGGGCACCGATATAGGGGCAGTTGTTTCAGGGAGATTAACTTCGGTGACATGTTGAAGTTTACGGGTTTCTTCTGGCAATTGTTTAAGAGTGTATTGGACAGTCAGCTTTGTAATTGTTGGCTCTACAAAAGGCACGGATATAGGTGCGGGATTTTGCTGTGAAGGGGTGTTTCGTCTTGGGTCTCGTCTACGAGACTCTGGAATCTGCTGTGCGGTTGTTTCAGGGAGGTTAACTTGGGTGACATGTTGAAGAATAGGAGTTTCTTCTGACAATTTTCTACGGACAATCGTCTTTGGAATTGTTGGCAGTACAGAAGGCAGCGATGTAGGTGCACTTGTTTCAGGGAGGTTAACTTCGCTGACATGTTGAAGATTAGGGGTTTCTTCTGGCAATTTCTTACGAGTGTATTGAACAATCGGATTTGGAATTGTTGGCGGTACAAAAGGCGCAGATTTAGGTGTGTGATTTTGCTGTGAAAGAGTTTTTAGTCTTGGTTCTATTGCCTGCTAAATGACCAAAGTTGATAAAGATATTACAGCTGCAAGCTTTAAATGCAAGATGCATTATTCCAGGTTTATGGTACAATGATAATTACCTGTGACCCTTTTTCTAGTTCAGCATCTGTCATTCCACTGAAAACAGTAGGTTCTCTGTTCCCATTTAAAGCTGCAACAGCATCCTGAGAAGCAAGAAGAAATAATCACACAATAACCATTCCAAAACTGGAAACAAAACTAAAATGCCAAAATTAAGATAATTGACAATTTCTCAATGCAGGCCTCTGAAGTCAAATAGTTGCTTACGTCAGGAGAACTAATATCTTTGATATCATTTTCAGGCACATCGTTGCTTTCCTCTGAAGTTAAATAGTTGCTCACGTCAGAAGGAATAATATCTTTGATATCATTTTCAGGCGCAACCGGAAACTTCTCGTTGCTGTTCTCTGAAGTCAAATAGTTGCTCACGTCAGGAGGAATAATATCTTTGATATCATCTTCATGTGCAACCTCCGCTATTTGTTGTGAAAACCCGTTGTCAAAGTCCCTGATCCAAAACAGGACTTGTCATACCCGAAAAATAATATGAATAATAATAATAATAACAGACAACACATATACTACATACTTGAAGAAACCACCTCTGACGTTACAAGCAACGTCTCTAGCGACACAGAGGATAGGAACATCACTATTCACCTAAAAACACAAAATGTAGATGAGTATGTTAACGCATAGACGAAAAGAATATACAAGTGAATTAAGATAATTGACAGCGTTAGTTAATACTTCAGCTTGAGGAGCGTAACATGGAGCAAAAGAGGAAACAGCATGAACCCGATGTTGATCCTTCTCATCCCACACTTTCTTACGATCGTCAATTACTAATGTCATCTTGGGATGGCCGTCTTCATCATGAAAAACATCTGAGAGTGATTTCTTTAAACCTAAAAATGGAATAAGTTATCAGTGCGACTATAGATAGTATACCGTATACAGAAAACTTATGCCAAAAACAATGAATAATGAAAGTCAAAGATGGAAATCAGCTCTTGCGATCAAAATTTTCCATTTATATGGTCAGGAATTAATGGCTTACCAGGTTTCACACACACAATGCGATTCAATAATTCCTTGGATTTAATTAGATATGAATTTGGATCGAGAAGCCTCCACATTTCCAAAGCATATTCTCTTTCGCCCATCGTACAAACATAAACCTCAAAACGCTTTCGACGTCCACCTGTCAGGTAACTTCTAAGATCGTTCCATCCAGGTCTTAGTCTAACGAGAACACTTGTATCAGAAACCTACATAATGTAAAGAATAAGACTAAACAGTAAAAGTTTGTGAAGCAAGAGACCATTAGTAACCCAACTCTAACAAAGCGTGAGGCAAAGGGTCAATTAAAGACAATAAATGCATACCGACGGATTGATGCGAGTCAGGATTATGTTTTTATCATGTAATCTTATAAGTGGTCGGACGAGAGGTTGATGATTCTCTGTCAATGGGGGGACCACCTCAGGCCGTGCCTTGATTACCTTTCCATTTTCAACAACTTGATCACTCTCTGCAAATTGCTTCAAGATATTTCTATCATCTTCATAACGCTTAACCACAGTAAGCATACCAGCAACTCGCTGTGAATCAACTTCATAGCTTATTTTCCGTTTTAGAGTTTCAATTCTATCTTCAAACGAGCGAAGTGTATTGGCAAATATGAGTGTCTCGTCAAGATCAACTACAATGCCAAGACACCTAAGGTTTAACATGACACAGCAAGACTCGTAAAGTCTTGGTGCAACAATAAATCCCCAGAAGTACGAGTATAAACTGTTTTCCTTAGAACGCATACCTACCAAATGGAGCTCCTCATCTTCAAGTGACACAACAGCAGTCTACACATCACACAGAAGAAACATTAGAAATAGTATTGGTCACAACGAGGTGTTGGAAACAACATTAAGCCTCGTATTCTAACTCGATAAATATAAGATCACACATATGTATATGTAAAATGCGAACATGATGAGGTCGGAATTAAATCATAGAACAAATATCAATGCGTCAACATGAGATAATAATGGCGACAATCATCAAGAAGCTGCCAGATTGTGCTTCTGTGCACAGATATACTTTCGAGCAATATGTCTTGAGACACATCTGCATATCCGCAGTCAAAGTGGTCTTTAAGAAAAACTGCTGCTGCAAAACTGCTTTTCTCTTTAGGAAAAAGCAGATAATCACTTTTTGTCAAATGATTTGCCAAACACTATTCCTTAGTACCTACGTTTTGCCAATTCAATAATCGCATAAATACCGCAAAACACAATCCTAAACACCATCATAACTCAAAACAACTTCTATATATGTTTTCACTGCAACTTATATTATGTAACTGTCAAAGTCAAATCTTTCGTTTCACAACACACTAGTGAATCCTTCATCAACTTAATTCACTAAAATGGAGGCTTATATGTTTTCACTTTTTGTCAAATGAGGCTTATAAGCTTATTAGCTTATATAGCAAAAATAAGCTTATTGAAGTGTTTGGATAAGCTTATAAGCTTATACAA
>BQNB010206727.1:0-10528 GCA_026074375.1 Tanacetum coccineum | reverse complement strand
ATGTATTTTTGGTATGTTTTTATTCTTTTAAGTTCGTTTTAAATGGAAAATGGTATGTGTAATTAAACACATATCACTCACCCTTTGGCTCCAAGTTTACTTTGGCTTCACTCCTCTCCCCTTTGGCTTCAAGTTCTTACTCCACTATAAATACCATCCATATTTCATTTCTTATTAATTTTACACACACTAGCTAAACTCTTGTAATTTTCTTTCCTTCCTTTCTTTTGTACCATAACCGAAACCACACACACACACTTGGTTAAGTGTGTGTGTTGACTTGTCAACCAATACAAAACCCTAGTACTTGGGATCCTCCTATAAATACCATACTATACACATTAGGGTTCTCATTATTTGCAAGCCACCAAGAAATTTTCTTTCTTCCTTTTTCCTTCCCCTCACCCACGGCACAAACATACCCTTAATGAGGTTTCCATATCTTCGATTTCTCATCAAGATATAGTGTTCCTAGATATTATTCAAGGCTATCTAAGGGTGTTCCAAGTGTTTGATCAAGGTTTTTAAGGTTTAATCAAGATTTAAGAAATTAAGGTTTCAAAATAAATTTGGGGGTTTTGCAAGATCTTGGTGTATGTTATAGATCTAGTGTTCAATCTTATTTCTTCATCATTTGTAAGCTCTTTCTTGAACCTCCTTTTGATTTCTTTATTTTCTTATACTCTTGGTTTAAATCCTATTGTGTTTGTGCAAGTCTTTTAAAAATAAACAAGATGACACATGAACTAGTTATGTTTTTATGGTTCTTTGATTTACATATTGTTTTGATTATGAGTATGAGTGACCAAGTGGGTTACAACAAAGATGAGGATAGTATTAGGATAGTGGTAAGCATGGTTTTGTTGTTGGTTTAGTGGTGAATGGAGAATAGGCTAGACTAGGCACTATTGTGAAGTTTGGCGTGATTTTTAGAAGCGTTTGTGAAAAGCATAGTTGCTGATCCGAAATGGTTTTGAGGTTTTGAGCGACTTAGGAATGTTTCCATTAGGCGTAAAAGTAGTTTTTGGAGAGCTCGTTTTGAATAGATAGTTTTTCATATATCGTACACTAAAATCAGACTTAAAACGGCCAAGTTATAGCCAAATGAAACTTGAAATATTTTTCGGCAAAAAGGGTAGTTTATATGATCAGATCAGCAGCTAAAACGGGTGATTCGGAGCCCTTCGGGTCCGAATCAGCTTAAGTATAAAACACAAAAGTTGTTCGGAATGAGATTTTACAATATTGTTGGCAACCGTTTAGCTTGAAAGTCAAAAACAAGAGACATTTTTACCACAAATCGGAAAGATAGATTTTTAGGAAACACTATAATTAATGCTTGCTGTTTGGAATGCAAAAATGAGTTTTCGGACACTTTAGGGTTTGTTTGAGCATTAAAAATATTGGCGAAACATATAGTAGCACTTATATATTAATTAGGAACATTAGAAACGTCATTAGCATATTTTCGGGAAAGCGTTAAGATTTCTAAAAATAATAAGTTTACTAAATATTAGCGAGATAGACATGGACGGTGGACGTTTAATTTTCAACTAGTGTGTTTAGGGTAAATGGAATCATTGACTATTAGGGGACGGTATTAACGTCTCGAAACTTAGGACTTTCCTAAAATAGAAACTTTCTAAAATAATAACTTTCCTAAAATGGAAACTTTTCGTAAAACATGGCGTAACCTAACTATAAACCTTATACATTCTTAATGACACGTGAATTTTGGTCCACAAGCTTCCATGAATTTTGGTCCATAGTTCCCTTCTTCTTCACAGTAATGATTATCCAAACGACTTGGAAAAGGAACCGTCGTTTGTCTTGCCTTGTATAATGGTGTACTGTTCTGTCCAGTGGATACGGCGTACTGGTTAGATCCAATACGGCGTATCGAGTTTGAATCAGCTTTAATGGAGGTTGAAATCGACTTGACTTGGTCTCTCGGGTTTGTTTCAGTTAATCTTGGTAGGCTTCTAAATCCTCTCTCCTGTAGTACCTTGCTCATTTGCCCGATTTGAATTTCTAAAGTTTTGATTGATGCTCCCTGGTTCCGTATGACAACATCTATCAAAGCTCGGATTTCTTTGATCAAGTTAGAGTTTTCTTCGTGTCTCTTTGCTGATTCACTCATGAAGTTGCTCAATGTATCTTCCATAGATTGCCTTAGTTCTTGAAACGAAGGATTGGTGTTGTTCCTTTGATAGTACCCTAGAGCGGTTGCTCTATATCCCCCTCCTTGAAAAGGTCCACCAAATTACGTGTAGTAAGCTTCTTCTAGGGTCTTCCCTTCTTCTTTCTGTGGGCAATCCTTGGTGTAATGGGGTCCTTTGCATTGCTCGCATCCAACTTGAGCAGCATAAACTTTTTCATTCACTTTCTTAATCTCTCTTCCAAGATTGTTCAGTTGTGCTTGTATAGCAGCTAGTCCGTCAGAAGTCTCGGTACTTCTTCCTCTAGATGTTCCATTGTGCCATTTTTGAGAGTATTTAGCCATTTCTTGGATGGTTGTTTTGGCATCTGCAGCAGTTTTAGTTGGAACGACACCTCTTGAGTCAAGAATCTGTCGTGTTGGAACATCCAACCCATTGTAGAACAAAATCACCTCCTGCATCTCAGTCAAATAGTGTTGAGGACACTTCATCAAGAGTTCCTTAAAGCGCTCCCATGCTTGATAAAGGGTTTCATCTGGCTCTTGCTGAAAGTTGTTGATTTCCTCCATTTTCTTTGCAGTTCGACCAGGTGGGCAGTATTTGTTCAAAAACTTAGTTTTAAGATCTTCCCAAGTTTTGATCGAACCAGTTGGTTCGTTTCTTAGCCAACGAGTTGCGGCTCCAGTTAAAGATATAGGGAAGACTCGGAGCATTAGTTGATCTACAGTGATGTTAGGAACATGGAATAAGTCAACTATTTCGAGAACTTTTTCAATGTGTTCATTAGCATCCTCATTATCCGAACGGCTAAATGTGTTTTCTCGAAGCTCCTTAATAAATTGTCTTTTTAGTTCAAATTGATCTTTGTTATCAATTTTAGGCCTACCGACTCCCGATCCATAGTCTGTTCGGGTTTTGCTCATGTATTGCTCTATTGTTTCCGCCATTTCTTCCTCTTCTTCTTCCTCTGAGTATTCTTTGTCAGAAAGTAGACTGAAATCTAGAGATCTTAATTCGTCAAGACTTAAAGTCTTGAAGTGTCTTTTTGATGATCGAAACTCACGTTCAGGATCTTTGTAAGGTGTGTATAGTTCGTTCGTCGAACTCCTTGTCATGCACTACCTAAAACAAGGGATAATCAATCAGTAGGATTTGTTTCGAAGGAAGGTAGAAAAAATTTTGCACGAAAATCAATTATTTTAGTTTCTGTTCCAGACAATCGATATGCCGTATCCAATGAAGTGGATACGCCGTATTAATCAGTTGGATTGAATACGCTGTATTGGACAGAGAACTGGATACGCCGTATCCAGTGGAAGTGGATACGCCGTATTCAACTGTCGACAAGAACAGTGTATTCAAGAAAAACAATTAAATACGCAAACAATTAAACACACAAATATATACAAGCAAACAAATATACAATATACAAATATTACAGAATATACAAGAATATACACTAATATAAATTATACTAATCCTAAGGGTTAGATCTAATTTAATGTTAAAAACCAAAATATCAAAATAAAAATCAAGATTAATTTTCACTCCTCGGCAATGACGCCAAAAACTCGATGTGTCGTTGTGTGGTGTATATTTTATTGATTCAAGTTTTAAATTTATATTTTGCCGACTCAACCAAAAACAACACTTTAACGGGCAGTGTACCAGATCGGTAGTAGTTTCGTGGTAAGTAGGGTGTCGATCACTGAGAGCGAGGTTAAATCTATCAATTTAATTAATATCTTGGTTATCTAATCTATGCTAATTCTATTATAATCCTAAGTTAAACCTATGTCAGTCTAAATCCTAATTCTAATGGGAAAAAGGGGGTTTTCAGCCTGAGAGACTGGTACGGTTTGGTTGGTGACTACAATCAATTCAAGACACAGTTACCCTCGCAAGCTGATTAACAAAAGATAAAAGAGCAATCGAACCTTATATAAGAAAACTATATTAACCATTATTAATCCGATTAGAATGTTGGTTTGTTTATTTAGTGCAATGATTTTTTCTCTCGATGTGGCATATCATTCTTAAGACTTAGGTGTTACATCATCCTAAGACCTAGACACACTAATTCTGTCACAATTAAAGCATCCTTATTTGCTAATTATAATCTATCTTAGGGATTACAATAATGGTGATCTTGTTAAACCCTAGCTCATAAAGACTTTACCCACTTACCGCTTAATGACAATTTATACACTAGTAGTCCACTTGTCCAACTATCTAATGGAATCAGAACGTTATTTGTTGAATTATCTAGGTCACCTACAAGTCAACACGATCAATAAACCATCGGCAATATCTAATTAACTAGTTAAGCCCGAAGCGTAACCTAGACACAAACTTAGAAGGACTATATTTGTGTAACTATTATTCTAGATGTATAAATTACAATATGGAGAGCTATCTCGGACTCTAGATCCGCTTGGTCTACTTTACTAGATCCAGTTGAATGATAGGTCACATACAAAAGCGCGTAAACAAGTATAAATTGATAAACATAAACAAGCACTCAACGATAAATTAAGAAATTGAGATAAACAAATACCAAATATTCAAATCTTCATAATAATGGCTAATACTCGAAGGTATTAGCCTTCAAACTTCATAATAAATACAAGAGTAATTATTTAGCCAAGGTAAACTAACCGAGTTAACGAATGATACCAAAAACTGAACGATTACTAAAGTATATTGAATTACACGATGTCTCCTATGGAATTGAATAGGTTGCTCGACCTCTTATGCTCTTTTTCTCTTCTAAAAATTGACTTTTGTGGTTTAGGTATCGAGAATATGATTTAGCACACTTAAAACTCGTTTTTGAGTTTTCTATTTATAAGGTCTGGAAGTCGGTTGGATACGGCATATCCATGTATTGGATATGGCGTATTGGGGATTACTTGGAGTAGGGACCACGTTTGATGTCTT
Source organism: Tanacetum coccineum (assembly GCA_026074375.1). NCBI lineage: Eukaryota > Viridiplantae > Streptophyta > Magnoliopsida > Asterales > Asteraceae > Tanacetum > Tanacetum coccineum. Next base: position 5,429 of record BQNB010206727.1, on the reverse strand, counting down.
CCAGAATATTGTATTGATTCCATATCTTTAATACAGCGTATTTAGTCCTCTGGATACGGCATATTGATCTTCATTCCTTTTGTGGTCTTTGGTGAGTGCACACACGGATACGCCGTATCTTCCTTGAAGGATACGGCGTATTGGTCTTCAAAACAGTAATCTTCAAAATATCTTCATTTAAGCTCCAGAATGCGCGCCTTTTGCTAAGTTTACCAATTACTCCATAATTACTTCATTTCTCAAATATAAACGATTAAGTAACAATTCTTTGCAATAACTATACAAAATGGGTTAATATCATAGGATAAATGATGCTATAAAATAGACATTATTTGATGTCATCAAACCCAGTTATCAAGTTGTTTTGGATGCTCTTTCTCTCACTACCTGCTATCTCGCTTTCCTCATCATTGCAGATGTTCTAGAGATTTATATGAAACAGTTTTGGTTCACCATCAACAAGAAAGACTCTACTTCTTACAAGTTCAAGATTGAAAAGAAAAGTTAGAGAATTGATATGGGAGTATTCAGAGAAATCTTCCAGATCTGCCCTAGACTTCCGAATCAAGACTTTGATGAACTCCCGTCAGATGATGAAATTGTCTCCTTCATTAAGGAACTTGGCCACAAAGGAGACATTAATCTTTCACTGAAGTGGTCATTGATCAAATGTACCAACCATGGAGAACTTTTGTTTCAATCATCAACAAATGCTTATCATGGAAAATCACGAGTCTTGACAAGCTCTGACTTTCAAGAGCTCAAATTCTATGGGGAATATTCTATAAGAAGAATGTTGACTTTGTTGAACTACTTTGGGAAGACTTCACATTCCAATAGAGAACAGAGACTACAAGAAGCAAGAAAAGATGTACTATATCAGATTCACAAAAGCTATCACTCATCATTTCATCACCAAAGACAAGTCAATTTCGATGCGGAACAGGTTGTTTATGCATACTGCTCAGGATGACAGCATTTTGGGTCCCATGAGATTTGTCTCCAGGTCTGATGACTTCCAAGTATATGGAGCAGTACTACCTAAAAGGATGACTAATCGGCAGATGCGGGACTCTAATGCCTACAAGAGTTATCTTGCGTATGCTACTGGTGCAGCTTTACCCAACATGAAAAGGAAACTCAAGAAACCTGCTTCTCCTTCGAAGAAGAGAACTCTTGTCACCATAGAGGAAGAAGAACCTAAACCTGCTAAGAAAGTTGTATCTTCCAAGTAACCTGCTACTAAAAGATAGTCTGCTGGTGTTCGAATCTGAGACACTCCTGGTGTGTCTGTGTCAAAGAAGAAGGCACCAACTAGAGCTGAAAGAAGTAAAGGAATTGAATTACTATCTGATGCTGCATTACTTGAGGAAGCTCAATTCAAGAAGGCCCTTATAAGAAGCAAATGAGATACAAACATTCATCAAGCAGGTGGCTCATGTGAGGGAGATGATTCCGAACCAGAGGTTCCTGATGAGCCAAAAGGTAAGTCAACTGACATAAGTGAAGGAACTGGTTTCAAACTAGGGGTTCCCGATGTGTCCACGGCTGATTCTTCTTAAAGTGAGAATGAATCTTAGGGTGATAATAGAGATGAAGTCGATGAACAAAGTGATGATGAAAGAACAGAGTCTGATGATGAACAAACTGAGGCTGATAATCCAAGAACAAGTGATGAAGAAGAAGAAACACAAGAGGATGAGTACATACATACTCCTGAAGACTATGTACCTACTGACGATGAAACGAATGATGAATAAAAGAATGTTGATGCAGAAGAGTATGAAAGGATTAATGAAGAGCTATATGGTGATGTCAACATTAACTTAACAGATGTTGAGCCCACTAACAAATAAAAAGGTGATGAGGAGATGAATAATACTGAAATAGTTGATGCTGAGCATGAGAATGTTAATCAAGGGGGTGCAGGTAATCAAGTCAAGGATGATGCTCAGGTAACACATAAGACTGAAGGCCTAATACCAAGTTCTTCTATCTCATCCCACTATGCTGCTAAATATCTCAACTTTGATAACATTCCCCCGGTTGACACTGAAGTTGTTTCAATGTTGGATGTTAATGTTCAACATGAAGTTCCACGTACCTCACCGCTTCTCTCCATCCCTGTTTCCGTAATTCCTGAACACAATGTCATCAATTCACCTGAAACCGTCACAACTACTTCAACAACAACCATTTCTTCTCTTCTGTCTTCACTTTTTCCTCACCTTCATCAAACAACACCAATCCTAACACCAACAACAACTGAAGCTACAACCTCAACCACTATAGTTCTTGACTCCGAAATCCTCTCTGCTCTCCATCAAAGAATTACTGATTTGGAAAAAAGGATGTCAAAGAGCTCAAAATTGTTGATCACTCTACAGCACTCCTTTCAACCATCAAATCTGAAGTCCCAAATGTTGTCAAAGAGTACCTTGGAACAAGTCTAGATGATGCTCTCTATAAGGTGCTCAAGAAACACGATGCAAATATCACTAAGGAACACTCTGTCCCAACTAAAATTGTAGACAGACTCAAACAACAATATGTACCTAAGAAAAGAACTGAAGAACTCAGAAAAATCAAGATGGATCATGCAAGAAAGCAACAAGTGCCTAAAGAAACTATCACTTAATCTAATACTACTGCTCTTGAAGAATTCGATCAAAAAACTACCTTGTTTGAAACAATGACCAAATCTAAGTCATTCAATAAAAGTCCGAAGCAAAGAGCCCTATATCATAAACTCATGGAGTCAATCCTTGAGGATGGAGATGCTATAGACGAAGGAGTTGTTGAAAATTCAAGAAAAGAAAACAAGATGATGCTGATAAAGACAAAGGCCATTCTGCTAGATCAGCCGAGGGTTAAAGAGACGGAAAACAAGCAAAGACATTGAAGTATCTAAGAAGGCCAAGTCAACTGAATCTTCGAAAGGCACTTCCAAATCTCAACTAAAATTTACTGGCAAGTCTAAGCAAGCAGAGGAGACAGTGTTTGAGGCTGGAGATACTCAAGGGGAACAGAATCAAGGACAAGACATGGGTAATGCTGATGATCAACCTAATGTCAAAGCTGATCCAAAGCATGATTGGTTTAAGAAACATGAAAAGCCTCCGACTCCTGATCCTGATTGGAATGCTAGAAAATATGTTGACTTTAGACTACCTCAAACATGGATTAGCAAAATTGATCAAGCAGAAAAACCTCCTCTTTCTTTCGACGAGCTTATGAGAACTCCTATCAACTTCTGAACATATGTCATGAACAATCTCAAGATTGATAATCTGACACAAGATCTTCTTGTTGGATGATGTATATAGTTTTATACGTATAATAATATAACGATAATGAAATTCCTAAACTACCCTTGAGGACAAAGGTAGTAAGAAAAATCACACGAAAATATTCTACGTAAGAAACCGGTAAGTGATTACCGGGTCGTTTTCCCAAAGACTTATAAAATTGAGACCTCGTTTGCTATTTGGACAATGACTTGAATTGGTTCGAAGATGATTTGTTTTCTAAAATCCTAATAGTGACCAAATAAAGGGACAATTAAACCTAACTACGAAAAAACAATAACGGGAAATTAAATTTTAACTAAAAACGCAAATCAGGAATCCTAAATGAGACCTAAAAACCCTAAATTATCAAAATTAATTCCTACAATGATCTTTTTGGTTTTTATAAGATTTAATTGACTAAAAAGCTAGGGCAAAGAAAACTAGACCAAAAACAAAAGAGTTTTAAGCTAAAAATCACTAAAAATATGAACGGGATTCAATCCCGTTCTTTAAAAAACCAAATTTTGCAATTTTAACCCTACAGAAGCAAATCTATTTTTCATAGGTTCTAAATGTTAAAAGAAAATTTTCTAAAAAATAATTATATTTTTTTGACTTTTTTTATAATTTTTTATGAATTAAAAATGATTTTTATGAAAATTAAATATAAAAAATACTAAACGTTTTATAAAAAATCTAAAAAAATTCTGAAAAATTGGTTAAACTATGACAATCCTAAGAAAAATAAGCTAGGCAAAACAGCTTATCAAAATAAGCTGTTAAAAATCAAAACGGGCTTATAAGCTTAATGGGCCAAAAAGGTGATAAAACAATAATGGGTGCAAAGAATGACGGATGAGCTATTGTAGCAGAGTTGGTTGTGTATGTTGGGTTAAAATGCTTGGTTGACGGTGGTAGAGGTCCCGAGTTCGAGCCTTGCTCACCCGGGGCTTCCCACTATCCCAAGTGTTTTTGTTTTTGTCATTTTTTATAACTCTTTAGAACACTTAACAATAAGCAACTTTTGCAAAACAACATCAGCTTATTCTACCTTAAAGCTCAGCTAATAAGCTTCTTAAAGCTACAAACTAAATAGATTTTGAAATTAAGATAAGCACTAAAAAAGCTACCAGAAAAAGCTACTTGCTACTGTTTTTGATGTTTTTGGTTTTTTAATGAAAAGACTAAGTTAAGCTAAACCTGACCCTATTAAGCTAAAGACAACCAAACCATAATCTAATAATCAAGGAAAAGCAACAGTTAAGCAAAAACTACATGCAATAAGCTAAAAATCTCTAATAAGCACTTAATAAGAACTGCAAACCTAAATAGCCCCTAAGGTTACTTTGAGCTTATTTTCCTATAAGCTAATGGATCCTTATGGATTATTGAACTATACTAGCTTAAACTACAAGCTATAAGCTATCTAAAACTGTATTCAAAATATATTTTGAAATTCAATTAGTTAATGAAAAAGGGCCTTTAAACTGCTTAAATACTCAATACGTGCTGAGCTACTGATGCAATTTGCACAATAAATGACCAACTCTTAATACTAACAAATGCAGGTTAAAAATCTCTATTCTAACACCTAAAGTATACTTAACTAAGAGCAAATGAAGCAATATAAACACTTAGAACATATTTAAGCTTAAAATGCATTCTAAACTAAATTATTTATAACAGATTCAAATCAACAACTAGTAAACTTGATAAAGACTAGATTAAACTTAATAATACCCTAAATCCTCTAACTATAAGCCTTAAAATGAGGGTTTAAATCAATTTAAAAGAGCAAAAGGCTCTTAGCAGTACTAACTCTCAGTTAGTACTGCTATGCCAAACACCCCCCCTCTAAAATGCAAAAATTCATTTTCAGCTTATAGTTTTGAGATTTAAAGCACAAATCTTAATGACCAGATAGTAGACAGCTTATAACCAACATAATGAACATGATTAAGCAAACAAATTAGCCAGAACAATAAGCTAAGATACTATGCTACTATTTTTGTATTTTTGAACTGTTTTAAAACTAACATATGCAGATTTAGATTTAAGCTAACTGTTAGCCTCAATTTATTGAGTCGAACAAGGAAGCTTGGTCACTCTACGATGGAGCTTCGGTCTTTAATTAGTTAA
>BQNB010206726.1:0-10528 GCA_026074375.1 Tanacetum coccineum | reverse complement strand
AATTCCCTCTATCACTTGCCCTATTTGCAGCTGTGCAGGGGAGTCATGCTCACATCTTTTTTTTTCTTGTTTTATGGCCCATAACATTACTACCAAACTGGCTCGATAGTGGGAGTTTGATTGCCCGGATTTATTCTCATACGATGATTGGCTTGACTGGTTTCACACTCTTCGTCTCCTTAAAGGTTTTAAGGATATATTGGAAGGGGTCTTTTACGTTATATGGTGGGTGATATGGAAGTATCGTAATCAGACGTTGTTTGGCTCATCTCAACCGCGTATGGATATGGTATTTGATGAGATTGTTTTACTCTCTTTTACTTGGTTCTCCAATAGGTGTAAAAACAATTTTGATTGGATCTCTTGGATGAAATGTCCTAGATCCTTATCTTTGTAATTTTCCTAGCGCCTTGCTAAGTTCTTAATATAGTTTGCCGTTCTAAAAAAAAAATATTGCCGTAAATGCACCTGTATTTTTCCTTGTTGGACACTCTCGTTTTCTTTTTATGCATATGTACATTTGAGTACATTCATATACCCTTTATATATACATACTTAAGTTAGTTCATGTGCACTTGTATCTACAACATGCACTTGTATCTTTAGTCTTTAAATCTTTATCATAAGTATCTTCTTGGTAGATAGTATGTCCAAAACACAAGTGCACACTTCATATTGTTCATCATACTCGTACCTGAACCACAAACCATTAATAAACGAATTATTTAATCATAATAACTAACAAAACACATATACACAATCCTTTTATAACAATTGAAATTAAAAAAAAAAAACAAGTTCATGAACCAGCAATAAAACATCTATGCACTTTTTTCATTGATTTTATATTAAACTTAAAACATCCATGTTAATAAACGAATTATCTAATCATGATACATGTGCACTCTTCGCATCGCTCATCATATTTATACATGTAACTTCAATCAATTAATAAACGAATTATCTAATCATAACAACTAGAAAAAAAACATATGTGCAATGTGTTTAGTGATCTTGAGGGCAAATCTTCCTCAAATGACATATATGTTAAACAACGGAACAATAAAATACCACAACATACTGTAGCTTTAAAAAGAACAAGTCACGTAATTTAAATCTCATGAACATGTTGTAGCTTTAAAAGAGAACACTTTAGGATCACGTTTTGTTTTAAACACAAATGCAATTAGACTTAAACATTTAAACCCAATAAAATTCAGTTAATAAATACGTGTGCATCTACTTTTCTTGTGATTTCTAGATGACTAATTCTTTTTTTATAACATAAAACAAAGAAGATGACAAAAAGAAGTCGAACATGTCAGGGCTTTAAGAATTGCCTTCCAAAAATAAAGTAAAACTTACAAACCCAATTCATTCAGTTCTAATTTTTCAACGAGTTGTTTAATTGAATTCAAAGTTCTAGTATAACCAAGCTTCTTTATTAGTTTTTTTCTTACAACTAGCATGTTTGTTTTGTCTACATCTTACATTGTATAACACAAAAGCGCTCACATGTTGCATCTGTGTAAAAGACTTTCAAAGATCTAGTGCAAAGAATCGATTAACTTTTTGTTTTTATAAACAAGATCTTGGGTTTCTCGATCTAACAAGTATCGAAACATAAAAATAAAGGGAAGTGATTTGTGCACCTTTTTTTTAGCCATACACCACTAAATGACACCGGTAATGCCCGCAGTAGAACACCGGTATGCACGATTAGTGGTGTATGGAAAAAAATAAGTGGTGCACAAATCACTCCCCAAAAATAAAATAACAAGATTCGTAATAAAGAGAAGAAGATCTCGGCTTCCTCCATTCTTCTCAAACAAAATCTTTCAAGATTTTCAAGAACCCAAATATCCTTATACCCATCATCATATCGATATTTCGAAACGTAAAGATTTCAGGTTTATCGAGTTTTGAACAAGAGCATTAAAAGATCTACAAATACCCTTATACCCATCATCATATCGATATTTCGAATAAAAAAAGATTCAAACTCGAATTCTTAGTTTCAACTGAGTTCGAAATAAACCTACCTTCGATCTTTATTAAGACCTTGTGTTTGATGAGTAGAAACCACACAAGATGGATCATCTTCGTCTTATTTTTCCGGCGACATGGTGTAAAAGAGATGATAATGAAGTCGTGTTTTGTTGCTATGGAGTGGCAAGATCTTGTTTTGTTGCCATGGTGGTGTGTAGAAGAGAAATATAGATCTGGTTTTTTTTTCTAACATTGGTTTTTTGACTAATATTATGGAGAACTGATCTATTAAAAACCTTAAATCCGGGAATTCCATTATTGCCCCTCATTGTCATGTTTTGTAAAGTAATATGCTCTTTTATTTATATTACAGTTATTGACACAATTATTATATATCCATTGATCAAATAAGAAGGGTGGTTGTAGAGTGGTTCTCACTTCGGTTGGTTATGAAACAGAACCTCAATATCATATTATTATTTACATATATCATTTATATATAATATATATATATATTTAATAACTAGTATATTATTAAATATTGTTTTTAAAATTCCTTAATTATGAACATGAACAAAAAACAGTCTCTAAATTTAAAAAATCCAAACCATAAAAATCAACCCTTGACTTATTGGATAAAAAATTTACACACAAGTAAAGTAGCGCCGCCGAAACGCGCGAGATATTTACCATCTCGTTAAACACATGTTTGGTTTAGAAGTGGGTTGGACGGTGCATGTTTAGGTCGACCACTTTACCAATTTATTTAACGAGGTCGTGTTTGGGTTGGAAGTAGTGGTGCAAAAAAATCGGTTAAAACCGGTTTTCGGTTATTAGAAAACCAGTTTTCGGTTATTAGAAAACCGGTTTAAAAAAAATCGGTTTCGGTTTTTTCGAAATAAGTTTTTTCAGTTATAAATGTTCGGAATCGGTTTTTTTCGGTTATAGATTTTCGGAATCGGTTTTTTACCGGTTCGGTTTTTTTCGGTTATAAATGTTCGGAATCGGTTTTTATACCGGTTCGGTTTTTTTCGGAATTTAAAACTTCGAACATTTATTTAATAAACTTGTTAATTATCAAACATTTAATTAAACAATACACCGGAAACATAAAACAAATAACATCATAACTTTTTAATTTGCAGGAAACATACGAAAAAAATACAATCATTACTTTTATTTAAAACCATACAATTATACAACTAAAAATATATATATATTACTAATTTACATTCGAGTTCCGGCATGGCCATTCACGAAAACATATTTGTGTACTCAAGTAGTCAAGTATGTCGAGCTTCGGCCATTGCCATCACACGTTATATCAATCCATTTAATCTTCCAATAAAATTCTTCTAATATACGTGTTCTATATCTAAGTCTTCAAACTGCCTTCATCTAATTCGGTATTCGGAAGGTGATTAGCCCATAATTCAACTTCTTCTCTTGACTATAGTTTCTTCTATCGTCTTCTAATATCGGACGCTTCCAAAGATGTTTCGTGTTGTACCTATCACTGCGTCCAAATTAATCCTTTCAAACAACACATACTTCAACGGATTGGGGTTTGTCTTGAGCCTTCTTTCGATATATTCTAACGCTAATAGAAAGGCCGATTCGGAAGCTACCGTCGAAGCTTGGACAGTTTATAAGTCATGAGCATAGCGATAAAATTGGAAATTGGATTTCCCTTTCTTTCCACCAAGCCAAAATGTCAAAGTTTGCAAACTCTTCGGGACTTAAAGTTATTAAAAAGTTTGTAGCCATATATTGTCCCAACTCGCTTGTTGGGGCCGATGTTCGTTGACGCTTTGTAGCGTCTTCAAATAAACTATTATAAATGTTTATATTAATGTCACTTGCCATTCGGGACGATCCGGCCGCATTTTGATCAAAATTGGGTTTTTGTATGTGGGACCATATTTTGTTGAAGAATCCAAATTATTTTTTTAAAGTTATCGTTAAATATATTAAATTTGGGAGTTATTTAGTTGGGGTCGGGTGGTCAGCGTCTAACCCAAAGGATTAGTCTAAAATTGTTCATTTATTCTTGTATTAATGTTATACGCCTCCAACATTAAACATGGATTAGGGCGAACGCCCGCCCCCACCAGAACAAGTAAAAATCAAGGTAATTAGCAAAATATTTTACAAATTTCTTTTTTATAACTTTAACCATTCTTCTAAACATTTGACTATGTGAGGTTTTTAATTCGTCTAATTTTTCCGTATTATCAAAATTTGATTTAAAATTATCGCTAGATGGGTAATAAACACCCGATTATTTAGTTGGTGCTCTTTTAAAAACTTGTAAAAAAATAGTTAAATCATTTAGTAGATCTCAATCTTGGTCGCTTATCAAAACGGACGTATTTCTATTAACAAGTGTTTCATTAAAAGCGTTTAAAGTCTCACGTTGTCGTAATATATTTTTAAACATCATGCAAGTAGAATTGCACTAGTATTATTATAATTAGCACAGGTCCTAGGGTTCTTACCACATTGTTTACGAAAACGTTCTATCAGTTCATTTTGTTCGTTCGTTACTCGAACTATATATAGTTACTAATAAACCCCTAAATTTCATCCTTAAACTATCACATATTTTTAATGCCGCTTGCACGGATAAATTTATAACATGAGCAACACAACGGGAATGAAAAAAAAGACCATCTAAAACGGGTTTTATACGTAATTTTAACAAATCCATAGCTCTAGTATTATTAGATGCATTATCTAGTGAAATGTAAAAACTTTATCATCTAAATTTTTTTCATATTTAAGTGTCATGTTTAAATTTTTTCTTAACATTAGATCTCGTTTGAGGATAAACAATAGTTATAATGCAATTGTCAGTTTCATAATTTACCAAGATTCGGGATTTAACCAATGTGCCGATCGGCTAGTTATGAATTTGTCGTTACCTTGGTGGTCAGTCCAAGTATCCGTAGTTATAGCAAAACACCATATTTATAATCACGTAAACCATTCAATAATTTATTTTGTAGTTGTTCTATAATTTAAAGCATCACTTCTTAAGAGTAGTAAGAATTACATGTTGATACCTCGGGTTGTGAGCCTCCTTGTTGATGATCTCCGTAAGCTTGACGTTGTCGAAGTGGTTGATGGAAGCGCTTGTTGAATGACAAACTTGTAAATCAAGTCGATAACCGCATCATTATCAAATATAAAAACTTGACCATCCGCACCAATAGTACCTTGTGACGTATCATTTTGGCTAACCGCATTACAACCGTTCTTATGAGTCCGGAGTGTAGTGTTAGACGCGGGGTTATAAAATTTCATACATTTCTTGCAGCGTCGCTTTTCCAAACCCATCGATCATTATTACACATTATCGCTAATTTAGCAAAAACATCGCCTTTTCTCGTAGTGGTCTAATTGCACCAATCTCTATTTGTGTAAACTTTTCGTACATGGCTAGTAGAAATGGAGGGATTAGTAGAAGCTTGTTGTGATTGTGAGTTTTCCATTATAGAGGAATTTGAGAAATTAGAGTATATATATCACGATTAGAGAGAAAAAGAGAGATTAGTGAGTGTTTTTGATGTGTTTTCAACCCCAACCCATTACATGTATTTATAGTACTAAGTCATGCCCTAAAATCATCAAAAAACAAAAAAAAACAAAAAAAAAACGGGTATAAACGGCTAGTAGCCGTTGAGATTTTTAAAAAAAAAAAAAACTGGTTAAAATCGGGTTAAAAAAAATGAAACGGCTAGTTTGACTTCTATGTTGACCGGTTTTTTTAACCGGTTAAAACCGGGTTTTTTTTAAAAACTATTAACGGTTATAAAAAAAAAAGAAATTTAAAAAAAAAAAAAAACCGGGTTTAACCGGTTTTTTTTAAAACCTGGTTAAACCCGGTTTTAAAACCGGTATCGTAAAAAACCCGAAAACCGTTCTAACCGGTTCGGTTATATTTAACCGAACCGGTTAAAAAAACCGGTTAGGATTTGCAACTCTAGTTGGAAGCAGGTTAAATGGGTTTGTTTTGGGTGAATCACTTAACAGCTTTATTAAACGGGTCGCGCTTAATAAACGGGATCCGAAGACATCCATATTAACTCATTCCCGGCCCAAACTTGACTCCGCCATTAAACATGTTAAGTCGGTTGACTTGAACACAACTCTTTCGACCCACTTCCAACCCAAACACAAAATGTTGAATAAACGGATTAAAAGTGACTCACAGATTAATGTTGAATTCAAAAATAAAAATTTATTTCTGTTTTTTAAGAGTTTAGCTGCTTATTATAAATCAAGTTAAAAATAGACTTATCTAAATAAAAAATACTAAAAAGATTTAACTGAGTGTAATAATTACCATGCTTCGCTGCAGATTTCCATTCTTTGTAATTTAACAAGCGTAGTTGCCCGCGCATTGCTGCGGGGCGGTGTTTATTTTATCATAGATTCTTATGAGATTTGGCTAAATATGTGTTATGCATGACTGCCCGCGCGTTGATGCGTTGGGCGTCATGTCGTGGGTATATGTGTTGGGCGTCATGTCTTATGTTTAACAGTTTTTTTTATATGGGCTTATGTGTTGGGCGTCATGTCGTGGGTATTTTTTGATCTGAATAAATCAATACTTTTGTAATTTTTTTTCTTATTTTGTGCTGAGCAATTTTTTTTTATTATTTTGTGCAATAGTTTCTTTTTTTTATATGGGCTTATGTGTTTGGTCTCATGTGTTTGGTCTCATGTCGTGGATATTTTTTGATATGAATAAATAAGTACTTTTGTAATTTTGTTTCCTATTTTGTGCCGAACAAATTTTTTTTTTAAGTTGCCTAGTTAAAAAAAAAAAAGTCAAATGGGCCGGCCCAAAGTGGGAGCCCAATGGGCCGGTACTATAGCAACTACGTCAAAAAAAAAGTCAAATGGGCCGGCCCAAAGTGGGAGCCCAATGGGCCGGTACTGTAGCAACTACGTCAAAACGACGTAGTTTTATTCCAAATATAGTATAAATATATAATTTCAAAAAATTACAAAAACTAAAATAGCCAAGAATATATTTTCAATAAGTTAGTTGATATCTAGTTATAAAAGTTCATTTGGCAAAATATTTTGGTTTATCTCCTCCCAATAGTTTACTCACAACAACACACGGTGGAATTATTCACAGTTATTTCTACACGGTTTACTCAAGCGAGTACTTTTAGTTACTACTTTCGTCTTAAAATTATTATTCTATCTTTCCCTTTTTATTTGTCTCAAAATAATTAATTTTTTAATTTTTTTTTTATTTTGTTTTTGTCCCGTCATCATGTTTTAATAGTTTGTTTTTATATGGGCTTTAGGCGTCATGTCGTTGGTATTTTTTGATCTGAATAAATCAGTACTTTTGTAATATTTTTTCCTATTTTGTGCCGAGCCATTTTTTTTATATTAATTTGTGCGGATTTATTTTTCGGTCTCATGTTTAATAGTTTTTTTATATGGGCTTATGTGTTTGGTTCATGTCGCAAATATTTTTTGATCTAAATAAATAAGTACTTCTGTAATTTTGTTTTCTATTTTGTATCGTGGATTTTTTTTAAAAGTTGCATAGTTAAAGAAAAAGAAAAAGAAAAGTCAAATGGGCCGGCCCAAAGTGGGAGCCCGATAGGGCGGTTACTGTAGCAAGTATGACAAAACGAAAAAAAAAGTCAAATGGGCCGGCCCAAAGTGGGAGCCCGATGGGCCGGTTACTGTAGCAAGCATGTCAAAACGACGTAGTTTTAACCGAAACATAGTATATATATATAATATATAATATATAACAAGCATGTTTACCCGCGCGTTGCTGCGGGACGTTAATTTTTCGCACATAGTTGCGGGTTTAATTTTTTTTTTTTTCTATTTGTTTTTATTGTGTGGGGTTTATTTTGTTGGTGATCTTATTTAATAGTGGTTTTTTATATGGCTTTTGTGTTAGGCCTAGTCGTGGGGTATTTTTTGATTAAATAAGTCAGTATCGTTTGGTAATTTCTTTTTCTTATTTTTGTGCGAAGTATTTTTTTTTGTATTGCGTATTTATTAAAAAAGTGGCATATTATGTTGATGAGTTAAAAAACGAGTTGCGTATACTTTTGGGCGAAAAATTTTTTTTTTTATATTTATTCTTGTGCGGGTTTTATTTTTTTGGTCTTATGTTTTAATAGTGGTTTTTTTTATATGAGATTATTGTTGGGCTCATGGGTGTTTTTTTGATATGAATAGGTCAGTACTTTTGTAATTTTTTTTGTTTTTTGTGTCGTGTATTTAGTTTTTTGTATTGGCGTATTTTTTAAAAAAAATAAAGTGGGTGGCGGCCCAAATGGGAGCCATTGGGACGAAACATGTTAATATTATGTAAGGATCGTAATATGGGCTTATGTGTTGGGACTCATGACAGGTGTCATTTTTTGATATGAAAATAAACTTTAAAGTAGTCTTTATTTGTCAATTTTTTATTTTTGTTATTTTGGGCTTTGTCGTGTATTTTTTTTTTGTATGGTATTTATAATTAATATTAAAGTGGCGGGCCCGAAATTGGGAGCATTGGGCGAAACACGGTTACTATTATGTTTGTTAGAAGGAGTATATAAAAAACGAGTCGTATTACTTTTAGTAATGTGTATGTATATAATGGGTTTTTTTTTCGGTATCACGTTTAATGGTTAATTTTTTTTATATAGGTTATGTGTTGGGCTATTGTGCGGGGTATTTTTTTTATTGAATATTCAGTAATTTTGTAAAAAAATTTTTCTATTTGGCTCGAGGAATTTTTTATATTACTAAATTTAAAAAAAATAAAAAGTAAATGGGGGCCCAAATTGGGAGCCAAAGGCCGGCACTTTAGCAAACGTAACTGTCATATTAATGTGCTTGGGGGACAAACTTTTTTATTATAATTTAAAAAAATAAAGTTTTATTGGGCCGAGCCAAATTGTAGCCAAAGGGTCGGCACTGTAGCAAACGTACTGTTCATATTAGTGTAGCTTGGGGGCCAAAACGACGTCATATTACTTCTAAAATGTGTATTACCATAATATAATGGGTTTATTTTTTCGGTCTCATGTTTAATAGTTTATTTTTTTTATATGGGCTTATGTGTTAGGCCTCATGTCGCGGGTATTTTTTTTATCTGAATAAATCAGTACTTTTGTAAAAAAAAATTCCTATTTTGGCTCGAGGAATTTTTTATATTACCTAATTTTAAAAAAAAAAAAAAAAAGTTAAATGGGCCGGCCCAAATTGGGAGCCCAAAGGGCCGGCCACTGTAGCAAACGTACTGTTCATATTACTGTAGCTTGGGGGCCAAAACTTTTTATATTACCTAATTTAAAAAAAAAAAAGTTAAATGGGCCGGCCCAAATTGGGAGCCCAAAGGGCCGGCCACTGTAGCAAACGTACTGTTCATATTACTGTAGCTTGGGGGCCAAAACGACGTCATATTACTTCTAAATTGTGTATTACCGTAATGAAGCATGGTGGTTGTTACTTTCTTCGTCACGATCATCGTCTTTCTTAACGTATATAATTGTGGATTGGATCTTGTGTGTGTGTGTGAGTCCAAACTGGACCATCTGTTTTTATTTTCTCCCTCAGAGAAAGTTTGGGTTGGGATTTGGAAATATTAAAAAATATTACTACTTGTTTTTTATATTTGGAGATCTGGTAGTTACGCAGCAGCACTGTGGGGTGTTTCTTTTTTCCTTATTCAAACTTAATTAGTGGATCCAACTTGTCTTTTAATTGGGGAACTCATTAAAGTAAGAGTCTTCTACTCTCCTCAACAAGTGGCTAGTTAAGATCTTCATTTATTACCACTTAATTTAGTAAACACTCCCGGTATAAAAAAAGGAGAATGATGTAAGTTTAGTTAGACAAGTTGGGTACAAGGTGGTGTTAGATTTGGACTCAATTTAGAACTGAATGATTAATAACTCTGAGTGATTCAAAGGCTCTGTATAAATCTGTTTTTGTTGTTTGATAACTGTTGTAAATGAACAATCTGAATGACAAAAAATCACTATATCGTGATAAATAAAAATATTATTTTTAGCTTCAAAGAATTTTTAGGTAGTGATACGTTGTTTGGTAAAAAAAAGAATGAACATATATTTTCAGGTTTTTTAGTTACGGTGATTATTAGATTTATTTGACACTATTCATGTCACATAAATACAATAATGCAACATAATTCAACTTTTTGTCATATACAAATATATTATATCATCTCTACGATGAACAAAAATGACAAAAAAATTATATTACTATAAACGAGTTTTGCTACATAACAAACAATCCACAAAAAAATCAACCACAAACATGTGTAGTTTATGTGTGATTGGCCAAATCAATAGAGAAGAGAGAAAAGAGTGTATCAAAAACATCATCAAACATCACCAACACATTTTTGTGGATGTTTGTGTTGGATTTGTTTGTGATTAGGAAACTCTTCTAAAACTTACACGTTGCACTAAACACAACTAATAAAAAAGATGGATATTGTAAAAAATCAAAACATAGCACTGATTTACAAAGA
>BQNB010206725.1:0-10528 GCA_026074375.1 Tanacetum coccineum | reverse complement strand
CACCACCAGACACCACCGATGCTGATTCATCTACACCATAGAGATTTGTTCATCGATCACTTGCTACATAGTAAGGCTTTTAAACGTTGGAGGTCTGCACCATTGTCTACCCCTTATCCACCGACTACATCAGAGTCATCTTTAGGTTCATCTTATGAGAGGGCATTAGATTCATCTTCACTTTCTTCTAGGCCATCTCGCAAGAGATGTAGATCCCCCACTGCTTTGGTACCATCATCCACTCATGTTCGAGGTCGATAGCCCCTACTCCTGCTGATCTTTTACCACCTCGCAAGAGGTTTAGAGATTCATACTCACTAGAGGATAGCGGAGAGGAGCATATGGAGGTGGATACTGCTGATGCATATGCTGTTGCAGATGTAGGTATTAGTGAGGGAGTTGTAGCTCACTCTAAGGATGGTGTAGGTGTGGGATTTAAGATTGCTGCTAGTGATGTTAGGGAGGATGATGAAGAGTTTAAGGCAGAGGCTAGTGTGGCAAACACAAGAGAGATCGTTGTAGATCCATTAGCTATTGGTGATAGTTCTGAGTCTTCTAGAGGAGGTATACCTGATCTTGAGGATACTATTTATGATATAGTTAACTACATGTCAGAGGTTCGTATTGATAGGATTACTAAGATTGAGACCACTTAGAGACAGTTGGAGACTAGTCAGATGGTAGCTAGTAGAGAGTGAGCTAGTTTGGTTGAGAGGATTGGGAGTTTGAGACTGGGGTACCTAAAGGTTCGAGCTATGTTGATTATAGAGAGCGATCGGATTGACAGTATTCGTTGGCACATGGCACTATCATAGGAGGAGTTTTCTCAGGTTCATAGGGATCGTGATGATACTCTGAGGAGACTTAAGAAGATTGGAGGTCAATCAGGGAGACAACCGTGGTCAGCAGCCACCATTCAAAAGGTCAAATGTAGGAGGTTAGAATGTGGCAAAAGCCTATACGGCTGGCAACAATGAGAAGAAACTATATAATGGATTGTTGCCTCTTTGTAACAAGTGTAAGCTTCACCATGAAGGACCATGCACATTGAGATGTGGGAAGTGTAACAAGGTTGGGCATTTGACCCTGGATTGTAAGGTCACAATATCTACTACTTCAACTCAGAGGAGTCAAGTAGTGAATCAGAGGGTCGTAACTTGTTTCGAGTGTGAAAGGCAAGGATACTACAGAAGTGATTGCCCAAAGTTGAAGGATCAAAACCGTGGAAATAAAGATGGAAACAAGAATAGAGTTGGTGAAGCAAGAGGGAAAGCATATGTGCTAGGTGGAGGAGACGCTAACCCCGATTCAAATGTCGTCAAGGGTACGTTTCTTCTCAACAATCATTATACTTTCATACTATTCGATTCGGGTGCCGATAGAAGTTTCGTATCGACTACATTTAGTACTTTGCTTGATATAACCCCCGATACTTTAGACGTTAGCTATGAGCCGACAGAAGAATTTCTGAAACCAATATCGTGCTTAGAGGTTGTACGTTAGGATTATTAGGTCACCCATTCAATATTGACCTAATGCCGGTAGAACTTGGAAGCTTTGACGCCATCATCGGCATGAATTGGTTAGCGAACCATCATGCGGTGATCGTTTGCGATGAGAAGGTCATATGGATTCCCTATGGAGATGAAGTTTTGATAGTCCAAGGTGATGGAGGCAGTAGAAGAGAGAAGTCGAAGTTGAGCATTATATCGTGCACAAAAACTCATAAGTATGTTGAGGAAGGATGCCTAATTTTTATGGCATAAGTAACGAAGAAGGAAACCGGAGACAAGTCGAAGGAGAAGCGACTTGAGGACGTGCCGACCGTACAAGACTTTTTGGAGGTCTTTCTAGTGGACTTACCTGGATTACCGCCAACGCGACAAGTTGAATTTCAAATTGACTTGGTCCCTGGTGCTGCACCTGTGGCACGAGCTCCGTATAGATTAGCACCGTCGAAATTACAAGAAGTGTCTACTCAATTACAAGAACTTTCTGACAAGGGATTTATAAGACCAAGTTCCTCACCCTGGGGAGCCTCAGTCTTGTTTGTCAAAAAGAAAGATGGATCTTTTCGGATGTGTATCGATTACCGTGAACTGAACAAGTTGACGGTGAAGAACCGGTATCCACTTTCGAGAATCCACGACATGTTTGATTAGTTGCAAGAATCAAGAGTCTACTCTAAGATCGACCTGAGATCTGGTTATCACCAACTTAGAGTTCGAGAGGAAGACATTCCAAAGATAGCGTTTAGGACACGCTACGTTCACTATGAGTTTCAAGTGATGCCGTTTGGACTGACCAACGCACCGGTGGTATTCATAGATCTGATGAATCGGGTGTGCAAACCGTACCTAGATAAATTTGTGATCGTTTTTATTGATGATATCTTGATCTACTCTAACAGAAAAGAAGAGCACGCATAACACCTTAAGTTAATTTTGGAGTTACTTAAGAAGGAGGAATTGTACGCCAAGTTTTTAAAGTGCGAATTTTGGCTGTCGAAGGTATAATTTATTGGTCACGTGATTGATAGTGAGGGCATTCACGTGGACCCGGCTAAGATTGAGTCAATCAAGGATTGGGCATCGCCCAAGACTCCGATAGAGATTCGTTAATTTCTAGCTCTTGCTGGCTATTACTGACGATTTATCAAAGGTTTCTCAAAAATTGCCAAGCCTATGATGAAGTTGACTAAAAAGAACGTGAATTTTGATTGTAGTGAAAAGGCAGAAGCTGCATTTCAACTGTTAAAGCAGAAGTTGTGTAGTGCACCGATTTTGGCTTTACCCGAAGGTAGTGAAAACTTCATGGTTTACTGTGATGCTTCTCGTAAAGGATTGGGCACAGTTTTGATGCAAAGGGAGAAGGTCATAGCCTACGCGTCATGCCAATTTAAGATTCATGAGAAGAATTACACCACACATGACTTAGAGCTTAGAGCTGTGGTGTTTGCTCTCAAAATATGGAGACATTATTTGTACGGCATAAAGTGCGTTGTGTTTACTAATCACAAGATTTTGCAACATATTCTAGATCAGAAAGAGTTGAACATGAGACAACGTAGATGGTTAGAGCTGTTGAGCGACTACGACTGCGAGATTCGTTATCATCCAGGAAAAGCGAACGTGGTGACGGATGCCTTGAGCCGAAAGGAACATAATAAGCCACTACGAGTTTGAGCTTTAGTTTTGACGATTAGTCTGAACCTCCCTGTGCAGATCTTAGAAGCTCAGGTTGAGGCAAGAAAGGAGGAGAATTATGGAACAAAAGATCTGTATGGTATGGTTAAGAAGCTAGAGCCACGTGCTAATGGAACGTTGTGCTTAAATGGGAGAAGTTGGATACCCTATTTTGGTGACTTAAGAGAGTTGATTATGCACGAGTCGCATAAGTCAAAGTATTTGGTACATCCTGGATCGGACAAGATGTACCAAGATTTAAAGAAGCTGTATCGGTGGCCGAATATGAAGGATGAGATTGCCACCGTACTCAGTAAATGTTTGACATAGTGCCAAAGTCAAGGCCGAATACCTAATAACCATCCGGTGTGGGGTTATAAACCCTGATCCCAGAGGAAGTGGGAAATCGATTACTATGGATTTCGTAACGAAGTTTACCATAAACATACACGGTCAAGATACAATTTGGTATTTGTTGAACTTTCACAAAATCTGCTCATTTCTTACCAATGAAGGAGACCGACTCAATAGAGAAGTTGACGACACAATACTTGAAGGAAGTAGTCTCGAGGCATGGAGTGCCGGTTTCAATTATTTCTAATCGAGACAGTAGGTTTACCTCTCATTTCTGGAGATCACTGAACAAAGCCCTAGGTACTCAATTAGATATGAGTACGGCTTACCATCCACAAACTGATGGTAAAAGTAAAAGAACCATCCAGACTTTAAAGGACATGTTGCGTGCTTGTGTGATGGATTTTGGGAAAGGTTAGGATAGACACCTACCTTTGGTGGAGTTTTCTTACAAAAACAGTTATCACACTAGTATCAAGGCTGCACTGTTTGAAGCTCTCTATAGCCAAAAATGTCGATCCTATGTGTTGGGTGAGGGAGACGCTCAGGCTCACTGGTACACGAAATTGATCATAGAAACAACTGAGAAGATCAATCAAGATCATCAAAGAGAATTCAAGCAGCCCGAAGATTGGCAGAAAGCTATGTTGATAGAGGCTAAGACATTAGAATTGAGAGACAATGTCATGTTGAAAGTGTCGCCATGGAAAGGGGTGATACGTTTCGGCAAACGGGGGAAGCTGAACCCTTGTTATATAGGACCTTTCAGGATTATTGCTAAAGTGGGAACGCTTGCTTATCAACTTGAACTTCCAGAGCAGTTAAGCCGAGTTTATAGTACTTTTCATGTTTCCAATCTGAAGAAGTGTTTCGTAGACGAACCCTTAGCTATTTCGTTGGATGAGATCCAGATTGATGACAAGCTCCATTTCATTGAAGAACCAGTTGAAATTATGGATCGAGAAGTTAAATGGCTGAAGCAAAGCCGCATTCCAATCATGAAGGTCCATTGGAATTCGAGACGAGGGCCCGAGTTTACTTGGGAGCGTGAGGACCAAATGAAGAAAAAGTACCCTCATCTTTTCGTTAATCCTGAAGCCACGTCTTAAGCTTTGAGGACAAAGCTTCTTTAACGGGGGAAGAATATCACACCTCGAGATTTACAGGTCAATATTTTAAACTTTTTCGACAATTATTTTGGACTTTTATACGTTACGTTTGAATCTGGCGGTTTACCGGGAAGTAAACCCGCGTAAATCTGAAAAACGTCATCGAACGCGTTCCGGCATCGGATATTCATTAGTTTAAATATTATATGAGTTATTTTATCTTTTCTAAGTATTTCGTAGTTTACGATCACTCCCGATATTTATTTTACGTTTTAACGTTTAAATTGCGTTTTTCGCGTTTTTGACCTAACGGAACCTCAGAAACTCAAAATCTTTTCGTGTAAACTTTAGTTATCGTCCATCTCATATTCTGAAGTGAAAATTTTAATTCATATCCCTCCCCTTCTATATATTAGACACCTAAACCCAAACCAAATGCAAACATAAGCCTTGAAATTAATTAAATGGCATCTTTTCTTAAACTTTCCATGCATGTGTATGAAAGTGACACATGAGGGAGTCCATTTCATGCACACTCATCCATCCAAGTCAAGACAAATGCATGCTTACACACTTTGACTTGTACATTTGACCAAAATTCAAATTTTAGACGAAGTATAATGAACCAAGACTCAAAATTTTAAACCATATGGTCCTTGTGGCTTGCCTATTGCCAAACCACACACACACCCCTTTGGTGTGTGTTGGTCACTTATACTCTTCTTGACAAGTCAAAAACCCTAGCTCTTGGCCTATAAATACATACACTTATCTTAACTTAGGGTTTTCATTCATTTCATAGCCTCAAAAATTGTTTTCTCTCCCTCTCTTGCTCTCCTTGCTCACGGCACACACATACATACATACACAATCCATACTTTTGATTTCTATCAAGATTCACTCATTCCAAGTTCATTTCTAAGTTTACCTAAGGTGTTTGTAAGTATTGGTTCTTTGATTTAAAGGTTTTCTTCAAGGTCTACAAATTAGGGTTTGATTTTTATTTGGGGTTTTTCAAGATCTATTGATTTTGGGTATAGATCTTGTGTTATTACTTCTTGTTCTTCATTCTTGTAAGTATCTTAAATCTTTCTTTGTGGTTTTTCTTATGTTCTTCTTATATGTTCAAGATCCATACATTCATATGTTGTGTTTTAATTTTTGAAAGATTTTAAAGACAAGATTTCATAAATAATGACACTACTTTATTTTACTAGTTAAATATTACGTTCTTGGTGAGATGAGAGTTGATGAGTGTTGCAACAATAGAAATGAATGGTTTAGGTTAGATTTAGGTGTGGATTAGTTGTAAATGGAGACTATGCTAGATTATGCACTATTGTGAAGTTTGAGTGGAATTTGGTTGCATTTTTGGCAAAAAGTGCTTGTTGTCCCGAATTTGTTTTGAAGTTTTGGTCGACCTAAAAATGTTTTCATTAGGCGTAAAAATAGTTTTTGAAGAGCTCGTTTCTAATAGATAGTTTTTCATATATCGCACATTAAAATTGGACTTAAAACGACCAAGTTATAGCCAAATAAAATTTGAAACATTTTTCGACAAAACCGGATGAATAGTGTGCTGATGTGAATAGTAAAATGAGTTTTTGGACACTTTCGAACATTTTTAGACTTTCTAAACACTAGCAAAACATATAGTAACACATACCTATTGATTAGTATCATTTAAAGACGCCGTTAGCATATTTGGGGAAAAGCGATAAAGTTACTAAAAATAGTAAGTTTGGTAAGAATTTAGTGGAACGGACTTAGAAGTTAAGTAATTAAGGCTAGTTAGTGCGTTTTGAATTATGGAAACTTAACAAATGTAAGGGACGATATTAACGTCCCGAAACTAAAAACTTTCCTAAAATAGAAACTTTCTAACAATAGTAATTTTTAGTTAAACGTCGAAACTTAACGAAGAACTATATGATTTTATTTCGTCATGATTTGATAATCAAACTAAAGCAAACACACATGGATGTATTTTGGTGATGAACATATTGTGCAATTCTTGGCATACTTTCCGTGTTTCTGAGACGCGTTATTATTCGACGTCGCGACTAGATTTCTATATCATCTTTTACTTGCGTGATTGTCATTTGCTCATTTTGCTAAGGTGAGTTCATAACCCCATGTTTTACTACTTTTACTTTACTATTTTGGGGTGATAAACATTGCTTGTTTTCAAACTATGGACACAGTTACTTCACGTTTTCTTTTCCTGATTACGTGTTGCCTAAGTAGCGAATAGACCACTAATTCCCGAATTATCATGAACTGTCAATTGCTTAACCGACCGTACTGGTTAAGTGAGCGCGAATGTTGTAAATAGATCTATTGGGAGTAATTATCCCTGTCCGGGTAAGTAGCGCTTACTAGATTTGGAGGTCCCGAACAAACGAATATATACCATGTCAGAATGCCAATAGGTGATCTTGGTCAGATACCTTTAGGGCATGAAATACTATTTGGCATATAAAATGCTTCCTTTTAAATTGAGCTTCGGTGTCATGAGCTTAGTGCAACAGTAAATACATTGTTTTTATGTGAAGTTGTATCTGTTATAATTGTCACGTGCGTACTGTGAACTTGTGGTCCACTTTTAATATTAAATTCAAACCTATGAATTCACTCAACTTTGTGTTGACCGTTTTAGCATGTTTTTCTCAGATGCTTAGCTGTGGATGTCTTTGCTTGCTATTTGGTGTCGCTATGCATTAGGCCGATTTTCAAGAAATGCTATT
Source organism: Tanacetum coccineum (assembly GCA_026074375.1). Taxonomy (NCBI): domain Eukaryota; kingdom Viridiplantae; phylum Streptophyta; class Magnoliopsida; order Asterales; family Asteraceae; genus Tanacetum; species Tanacetum coccineum. The sequence continues at coordinate 3,133 of BQNB010206725.1, read as the reverse complement.
ATCTATTGTTTAAACATCATTGTCAATTTCTAAAACTTTTATTCACTTCTACATATTATCTTTAAACTTATGTCAAACTTTAACTATTTTAATTAATGCAAAACGTACCTTTAGAGGTCGTTCTTTGTATCTTGTATGATGTATATTATGACGTCACGCCCTCGGACACGTGTTTCCAACTAGGCCCCGTTTGGGGGTGTGACAATTAATTATAATTCACGTAGATTAATCTCAGTCTGATGTCGAAACACTTCCGATAACGATTTTTAGTTTTTACGCGGGACAGCTTCCCGAATTAACGTCAAATTAACACGTAACTTATAAAAGTTAAAATAATGAACGGAATCGGCAAAAATATTGACCTGAAATTTATAGGGTGTCACACTCAACTTAACGAAACCATCAATAACCAGTAGTGTGTATATAGTAAGAGGGAGAGAGAGATAGATGAGGGTGGTGTGTTTTTTGAGGGAAATGGAGAGCTAAAGAGATGGTGAGAATGAAAATAGAAAGATAATACACGTATCTATTCAATAAGACACGTATATTTATAAACAGCCTAAAACGACTGTGTTTAGCCCAATAAGACGTCATCCGGACGAAATTTGTATAAAAGGGTAACTCGGTTTAAATGGCAAGTTTTTAAAATATCTTGATTAAAAATGGTAAAAACATCCACCGTTACATTAATATTTTAAAACTTTAAATATTATTTAATTCTTAAACTTTTAACATTTTTGGTTTATAAGAGCACCGAGTGCAGTAACATGCAAGTTACTAGCACATCGACGTCACACAACTTTTGCTCACTTAACGTACAACTAACTAACACACTAAAAAACATCATCCCCAGTAACTTGCATCTAACTTACACTTTTGAGACTCATCATGCCCAATTAAAACATAAACCCACCACAAAAACTAATTAAAAAACAAAGAAACGCAACCAACTACTCGTTGGTTAACCAACGCACATCAACTAACTTAACACGCGGTGCAGTAAATTAGACTTAAATTGATGCCGCCCTAGGAACCAGCAAGCATTTTCGTTATTGCACCTAGTGCTCTAATGCATATATACTTTTTTTACACGACTACATGCTCAGCCAATAAGTGTTGCATCAAAGGTCACACTAAAAAACAAGTTCACAAGTATAAGCATTTGTCGTTATATAAGCGGCTACTCATATCTCATAAAAAAATCAACAACAAGAAAAATTAGACGCTTATAATATCAAAGAGTCACTTTATCACGTAATATCACAATATATATAGGTAGTATTCATTAACGTACCAAAGGGCTTTGGCTCATTTATCACCCACCTCCGAAAAACCCATGAGCCAATTGGAGAGATTTTGTAGATAAAATGTCAATGGTTCGAGTCTCGACTCTTGCCTACTCCAGTTGGTGCCCCACCGGCCAGGAGAGTTGCTAGAGCTATTCCTTGTGGGTGGACAAAGGCTGGTCCCAAAAAAGGTACTCGAGGTCAGGATGTTCCCGTCAATTCACGCCTTTATGTAGATTCATTAACGCATGAGATTTGACGAAGCAGAGAAAAAAAATGTGGCTAATTTTCTTCTGGTAGGGTTATGTTTGGATGAAAGTAGAAAATCAAAGGACTGTTTTGAAAACATTTCATAGTTGGCATAAAGTGAGACAACTTTTGTCTTGACACACATACATTTGCCTAAGCAAAGCAACCTTGAATTTTGCTTTTTTTTTCTTCTTCTTCTTCGTTCGGTAAACTCTTCATTTTATTACTTTTTTACTTTTTTTAATGCAAATTTTAGGGGTTGTTACTTTTAATATCTGCTGTTGATATTATAATAATATGATTTTAGGGGATGTTACTTTATTGAAGCTTATTTTTAGTAGGCTTACGTGGTTTCCACATAAGCCCTGTCCTTTCTAGCTTGTTTTGAAAAACTTATTACAAAAGCTTAAGTTTCAAAATGACCCAAAAAATGGGCTTATGAACCAAAACCCGAAACCACATAAGCTCATAAGTTTGTATCCCCTGTTCTAATAATGTGTATTTTTTGGAGTGTTCGGGGGTGATTGTTTCAGCTTATATAGTGGGCTTATGGCTTATTTGGTTTTGGGCTTATGTGTTGGAAAAATGGTATAGCAAATATGAGTTTTTGCTAAATTTGGACAACATTTAATATATGTAGATATTATATATTGTAGTAGATGTTTAGGGCTTTGCGTTCTCCTCGAAGAGAGCTTCGCAACGAGCTAAACTATGTCCAAAGTGGAGTTAAGATGAATGAGATATCGTGTCTCAAAGTGAGGCACGTGGAACACAAAATCTGGGAAACAAGAACTATCCCACATCGCCCAAAGTGTGAAGTGGGAATGGGTTTATAAGGAACCTTTTGTAGTGACCTCTAAATTCCTTTGTGGGGTTTATGCTCCCACGCCTACGCGCGCGCGGGGGGGGGGGGGTGCAAAAAATGGGTTTCTGGGCCAAGATGGGTTCGGTTCCACTGAACTCATGCGAGCCCGCGCGACCTGCGGACACGAATGCAGCTCCGGTGGTTCACCTACGCGCCTATCTTTTTGCTACCAGTTTTGTTATAAGGTTCCAGAATATTCTTGATGCTACCAGCTTTGAGATTAAAATGTTGAATTTATCAACATTTCAAAATCGTGTGTATAGTGACCCGGCTGAATTTCAGCAACTATCTTAGGCTTGTTGACCAAGATAGGGTTTCCTATATATTGAACCGTCTCATTCAGTTTTTGATATAGAGAAAACGAACTCCAAAATAAACCAAACGCAGCAGCTTTTGAGCGATCTTTCCAGCAGTTCCGGCGATCATAAACCTCGATCCTTTCCGTAATAGCCAAGATGGGTTCGGTTCCACTGAACTCATGCGAGCCCGCGCGACCTGCGGACACGAATGCATTCAACATTTCAAAATCGTGGATATAGTGACCCGGCTGAATTTCAGCAACCATCTTTGGCTTGTTGACCAAGATAGGGTTTCCTATATATGGAACCGTCTCATTCAGTTTTTGATACACAGAAAACGAACTCCTAAGGGTTCGGTTCCACTGAACTCATGCGAGCCCGCGCGACCTGCGGACACGAATGCAGCTCCAGTATTTCAGCAACTATCTTTGGCT
>BQNB010206720.1:0-10528 GCA_026074375.1 Tanacetum coccineum | reverse complement strand
AGAAAATGCTTAAAAGAAATGCTTAGAATTAAAGGAAATACAAAACTGAAAATTAAAACTAAAAACAACAACCGAAAAAGTGATCCCTAATCTGCTATTTATAGAGGAGAGGTGAAGAGGAGGGAAGTCTTCTAGAATAGTCCATTCAATCTCAGCCGTCGATCTCTTATGAGTGAATATAAGCCGTTGGATGAGCTAGATGAGGTGTCTGAACCAATAAGGTGCTGCCACGTGTTTGATTGTGATTGGGGAGGGCTTGTGAACAGGTTTGATTGTTTAAAAAGGAGCGGGGGTGGGTAAAATTGAATTTGGGTTGTGTGGGAATTTGGCGGGAAAGGTAGTTAGGGTGGTTATGTTTGTTACTAGAAAAGCGGGTGTTTGTTTGAAAGTTTGAAAGGTTGGCACATTTGGCCCCTGCGTTTCACCCGCCCACATGTAGTTATAAACAAGGTTTGGAGTTGGCAAAATCAGTCCTTGTGGTTTCCTTCTTCTATTTCTCTCTTTATAATAACTTCCCATCTTTTGCAAATTTAGTCCTTGAACTTTATAACTTCACATAAGCCCTTGGAAACTTTGAAGACTTGTCAACTTTGGTCCTTGACTTTTATGTGTTGACCTTTGACTTCATTTCTTGTTGTGTCGGGCTGATCCGGCTTGATCTTTGGCTGATTCTTCACTCTTTCTCTTGTCTCTTTGTCTTTTTCCCGTTTCTTGTCGGTTTTTGACTGTTTTTGCTTCTTTTTGTCTTTTCAATCCTTTCCTGCACAATTGGACACAAAAGCACACATTTTCTATTCTTTTGGCATTATTTTGGCTTTTATTAGGCAAAATCCCGGGCAATTTACATATACAATTTAGCAAATATCACACACTACCAACGTTGATCAACTTCATGCTCATCTGCAACAACATGAACGACATGCAATTGAAGTTCGATTGATGCATGAACGCAACCTTAATCCTCTTGCTTTAGTTACATCTCACCAATTAACTCAGCCTGCTTATCAATCTCATCTACACCATCACCCACAGTCTCTGTCTCAACATCAGATTTCACCATATCAGACTTCACAGTTCGTTACACCTTATAAACATCAATCAACACCTCTTTCAACTACTTATCCAACAAATGAGTATCAATCCACCGTTCACCACAACGTTTATTCTCAACAACCATCAATCCCACAATTGGAATATGCTCCCACAACCTATCAACAGCAACAACTTGAATTTTCCCCAACCAGACTCCAGTCTAGTTGTTCCAGTGTTCCAGAAGGGGGATGATCCAATTGACGCAATTAATCACATGATGTCATTCTTAACTGCAGTTTCTGCGCAAACTGTTCATATGATGACTAAATCCAAAATTTGTTATGATCATTCCTCGAAACAAGCTATCGGTTTTGAAAAACCTTTCTATCTGAAGAAAGCTCGAGAGTCAAAGCCAAAGCTGTATGACGGGAATACCATTCTTAAAATGGATACTATTGTGGTTCCTGATTCTGATGAAACATTAATGCTTTGTGAAGAGAGTCGTTCAAAAATGCTCATGAAAGAACAAGATCCACTGTTTGAAAAACATAGAGTGAACACGAAACCCATCAATTATGCCATTCTTAATAACGATTACTACAAACGATTTGTTCGACAATCTGATTTATATAGTGAACATGCCTATTGGAAAGCGACTTCGGTCCCAGCTTTAGACCCATCTCATTCTTCCACAACCGTCATAGTTGAGGTTCCAAAAGAACTTCCTAAAGTAAGTATGGTGAATACTAGCTTGAAAGAGCTTAAACGCTATCTTACTGGCTTTGATCAGGTTGTCAAAGAAAGAACCACTGCCACAGCTATCACTGAGGGCACGTGGGGGTTTGAACATACAAAGGCTTGTTTTCGGTTTTCGAGATGAAATCATTCCGTTTATCAAAGAATTAAAAGATATCTTCAATAACTTCAACCAATACTTGGTTGAAGAACTTGCCGATGTCCAAAAAGTCTTTTATCAAATGGAACAGGCTGTCGAACAACATCGCTTGGAGTCCAAAACTTTCGAAGTTAAAATGAATCAAGTTTTGAGTGAAAATGAACGACTCTTGGCACAAGCCATTGATAATGATATTGTAAAGACTGTTGTGAATTTGTCTGTGAATGCAAGTGGTGAAACTGTGAAATATGACAGTCAATAGGTCTGGTCTCTCGTAAATCATGTCTAGCTCTCAATAAAAAGGATTTTGTTGATAAAGAAACTTACGATAAACTTTGCAAGAGTTTTACAACTCTTGATAAACATTGCATCACTTTGGAAAGCTGATTCTCTACTTAATCAAGAATTTTTTCAACAAGGAAAAACAGTTGTTTTTAAAACTAATGCTCAGGGTTTTACTAGTTGTCGAATTAAGTGAATTGAGAGCTCAGTCTCAAGCAAAAGACACAGTCATTGTCAAGTTAAAAAGAGAAAATTAAGTCCTTAATAGAAATGTGGTTGAGAGTACGTCAAAAAATGGACATGGATGAAATCTTGAGACTCTTAACATTGAATTGGAACTCATAGAGTGGACAAACTTGTTGCTGAGTATGAGCATTTGAAAATCAAGACTTATAAGAAACTTTATGACTCCCATTTAAACCAAACTGTGTTATCATAAAGAACAATTTGATGCGTTAATCAAGCAATCATGTCAATATAAAGTCTGGAGAGATTTCTGGATTAAATGCATAAACTTCAGGATCAAAGGTTTGGTTTAGGCAGCCCTTATAAATAATGAGTTAAGGAATCTATAAAGGAAAAAGCGTTAGATATCGAGGGATTACTGTGAACCACTCTGTTGATTCCAAAAGTGTCTAAGGATAATATGGAACCAAATCACACCCAAAATGTTGAAATAAGAGGACTTTCTCACTCCTCGTATATTAAAGCATACACCAGGAAAGAAGCTTTGGTTCTCTTAGAGATATAGTCGAACATGTTAAAAGCAATATTATCCCTCAAGATTCACTTTTAGAGTCTGCTTTAGGTATACCAAAGTCTATTCAGGATTATGCTTTCACACATAAGTAGATCCTCGCCCCTAGCATCAACAATTGTGGTTCTCAATTAATTGAGGTCACCACCGAGGAAAAAAGACAAGAAAGTTAGGTTTGCCCGGAGATTCAACTCACATCCACAGTAAAGATAAACACAACTTCAGACTCGACTTCAATCATAGTTTCTAACAAGCGTGTGTTGTCATTCTAACAGGAGTATAAGACTTTCTATAGTGCTAGCGGTTCCACGCCTTCAGGCTAATACAAGAATGATAGGATTCTTGCAAACACCACGTAGTAATTGAAAGAATAAGTAGAAAGTAGGAAGCTCACACCTCTTAAGGAAAACGTTAAATCTAGTTTGAATAAAGGAATGGTTCTGTTAATGTTATGGGATCTGCGGTGTTGCAGAATCTCAAGAAAAAAAAAAAAAGTAATTAGGATTATGTCTGGTATATTTTTTTTTCCCCCCCCCCCACCGTGAGATGATTGCATGTCTTCTGATATATTTGTGTGTTCTATTCTAATGATTGATGTGTGAAATATCGTTGTAAACATAAGAAGGAATAAATCTAAGAAAGATATTTGGAAACCAACCAGGGGAAAGTGTGTCTACTCTGATGGATATATTTGCGGAGACTACCGGTCGGACCTTCACTATTATAGGAAATGCGTGCCCTTTAACTAGGATTACCACTACTAATGAAGTGCCTTCTAGGAAACCAATAGTTCTAGACTCTGAATCACCCAAACCTGTGGTTAAATTGGTATACTCAAGGAAACCTAGGAAGAATAAGAATACTGAGTCTGTTAAGACCAAAACTAAGGTTTTTTAAAACCATATGTCTGCTAACAAACAGGAGAACCCAGGTAAATCCTGGGGATCCACAAAACCATATATTCCATTCTACTTCTTTGAATGAATGCAGGTTGTCCAAATCGTCCTCTGGTATTTGGATTCCGGTTGCTGAAGCTACCAATGACCAGAGATTCGCTCTCAGCCTCACCAAATTTCATCAGTAAATTCTGGGTACAATTAAATCGGAAATGATCAAGTTGCCAATGATAATGGGTTTTGGTGACTATCAGATTAGGGAATGTTACTATTCAAGGGTTTATTATAGTTGATGGACTTGGGTCATAATCTATTTTCTGTGGGATTAAAAATCTGTGATTCCAATCTTGGAAGTGGGCTCTTTTCGTCAACACAACATGCTTTATTCGGCAATCTAGAAGAAGGTGTTGATTTATTGACGGGATCTCGAGGGGATAACCTTTATACTCTCTCTCTCTTGGGAATATGATGGCATCCTCTCCTATTTGTCTATTGTTAAAGGCGTCTAAAACCAAGTCTTGGTTATGGCATCGTCGTCTATCTCATTTGAACTTCGGTTCTATCAATCTTCTGGCAAGACATGGACTTGTACGAGGTCTCCCTAAGCTCAAGTTTGAAAAGGATCATTTATGCTCCGCATGTGCATTAGGTGTAGGTATTCACCATGAGGATTGCATTCTTATCATGATAATTATGTGTGTTTCTAATACTTTGAATGTTGTGAAATCTCGTGCAAAACCTAAAAAAGAAAAATCTAAGAAAGATATTTGAAACCAACAGAAAGGTTGTTCACTCAATGGATATATTTGGGAACCTACAGGTCGGGACCTTCACTATTGTCGAAAATGCTTGCCCTTTAACTAAGATTACCACTACTAATGAAGTGCCTCCTAGGAAACCTATAGTTCAGACTCATGAATCACACACCCGAACCTGCGGTTAAATTGGTATACTCAAGGAAACCTAGAAGAACACAAATACTGAGTCCTAGCAAAACAAGGTTTTAAAACCACTGTTCCTGCTAACAAAAAAGGAACCCAGTAAAATCCATGGGTAACCACAGAAAACCATAATCCAACACTCTTATTGGAATGAATGCAGGTGTCCAAATCGTCCCTGGTATTTGGATTCCGGTTGCTGACGAGGAGCACTGACCGGAAGATCGCTCTCAGATTCTCACCAATTTCATCAGTAAATTCTTGGCAGCGGTAAATCCGGAAATGATCAAGTTGCAAAGATAATGAGTTTTGGAGACTATCAATTGGCGGAATGTTTACAATTTCAGGGTTTATTATACTAAAGGACTGGCATAACCAAATTTCTGTGGGACAATTTCTGTGATTCCAATCTTGAATGGCTTTTTCGTCAACAAAACACATGCTTCATTCGTAAATCTAAAGGTGTTGATTTATTGATCGGATCTCGAGGGATAACCCTTTATCACTCTCCTCTTGGGAAATGATGGCATCCTCTCCGTATTTGTCCTATTGTCACAGCGTCTAAAACAAGTCTTGGTTATGTAAAGGCAATCGTCGATTATCTCACTCGAACTTGGTATCTATCAATCATCTGCCACTACATGGACTTGTACGAGGTCTTCCTAAGCTCAAGTTTGAAAAGGATCATTTATGTTCCGCATGTGCATTAGGCAAAAGTTCAAAGAAACCCCACAAACCCAAATCTGAAGATACCAATCAAGAAAAACTCTATTTGTTGCATATGGATCTATGTGGCCAATGCGTGTAGCGATTGTCAATGAAATAAGTAACATCCTCGTTATTGTTGATGATTACTCTCGATTTACATGGTCAAATGTTTGCGATCAAAGATGAAGCTCCAGCTTTTTATTATCAACTTTTGAGATGATACCAAGACGACTTAAGGAACCGTCCGACGCATCAGAACAGATAATGGAACGACGTTTGTTAATCCGACATTGCGTGAATATATGAGAAAGTTGGTATCACTCCATGAAACATCATTGCACAGCTCTTCACAGCAAAACGTTGGTTTTGTTGAAAGACCGAATCGTACGCATAATCGAAAGCAGCACGCACTATGTTTAATTAGCAAAAACTCCTTTATTTCTATGGCGAAGCGGTTTGCCATAGCCTGTTATACCCAAAATCCTTTCCATGAAACGTCGTCGCACATAAAACACCATATGAGCTTTTGCACGACAAACTTCCAGATCTATCTTAATCTATCATGTGTTTGGTGCACTTGTTACCCAAACGAATGATCGTGAAATTTGGGCAAGTTTACAACCAAAGGCTGATATTGGAATTTTCAGTGGATATGCCCCCACAAAGTAAAATCTTTCGGATCTTACAACAGACGTACCAAACGTAATAATTGAAACTATTCGACGTGATTTTGATGAGCTGACCGTGATGGCTTCTGAACAACAAAGACAGTTTAGGACCCGTTCTTCATGAAATGACTCCCTGTATCAATCAGTTGAAGGACTCGTGCCAAACCTCTTCCTTCAACACATTTGACCACCTTCGAGATCTGACTGGGATTTGTTGTTTCAACAATGTTTGATGAGACACCTAATATTGATTTAACCAAGCACCAGAAGTCATTGCTCCTATTCCGAAGCAGGTGCCACACCTAAACAAGCTGTATCAACTGGTTCACCTTCCTCAACTACAGTTGATCAAGATGCACCAACAACAAGTAACTCTCATACACCACAAGAAACTCAAACACCTATTATTTCTCATGATGTTGAAGAAGATAATCATGATATTGAAGTTGCACATATGGGTAATGATCCATACTTCGGTATTCCAATTCCAGAAGTTACTTCTGATCAATCTTCATCATCAGTCATTATTCATACAATTGTGCCTCCCGATCACCATATTTCTGAACACAACAGCAAATGGACGAAGGATCACCCACTTGAGAATATAATCGGTGCTCTTGACAGACCAGTTTCCCCACCAACTCCAACATCCATGAACAAGCATTATACCTGTTCAATGGGTGCCTTTCTAACATCAGTTGAACCAGAACTACAAAGAAGCATTAACCCCAAGCAGGGTTGGATGAAGCTATGCAAGCAGAACTTCATGAATTTGAAACGTCCAGAGGTTGGGAACTTGTCCCTCCTCCTGACAAGCATCTTAGTCATCTCTCTAAGTGGATCATATAAGGTTAATCTTGAAGAGTTTAGGAGGTATTCTGAAAAATAAGGCTCGATAGGTCGCAGTCGGGTATCGTCAAGAAGAGGGTATTGTATTTTGAAGGAGTCAATGTCGCATCTGGGTGCACAGATTAGAGGCTATAATACGAATTTTACTAGCGTTTTGCTCCACATGAACATGACCATCTAACAAATGGACTTGAAGACTGCGTTTTTTGAATGGTAATCTCGAGAAGAAAAGTTCCGTTAGCCAACACGACGGATTTGTGATCTAGACAAACCTAACAACGTAGTACAAAGCTTAAGAAGGCTCTCTATGGGTTGAAACAAGCTCTACGTGCGTAGTATGATATGTTGTCCCAATTAGTTCCTGATATCCAATGACATTCTATCCAAAGGCTCAGTGGATCCTACTCGTTCAGAAATTATCGTAAAGAAGAGCAACGATCTTATTTCGTACAAATATATGTCGATGATATTATCTTTGCTGCATCTACACCTGAACTGTGCTTGATCTATTCGCTAAAATAAGTGTTTCAAAATCAAAGATGTCCGATGATGGGAAAAATCTCATTTTATCTTAGGACTACAGATTTCTCAAGCCCAGAGGCATCTTCATAAACCAATCTAAATATGCCTTGAATCACTTAAGAACATATGGCTATGAATCTATTGTTGACCCAGTGGAAATACTCCCATGTGGAGAAAGTTCAAACTGGATGAGGAAAGAAGAGAAGAAAAGTTGTAGATCCATCCACACAATCGTGGTATGATTTGGCACCCTCCTTTATCTTACAGCCAGTAGACTGACCTAACCCAAATTGCTATAGCATTGTGTGCCCGGTATCAGGCTCGGCCTACCGAAAAGCACTTAAATGCGGTAAAAAAGGATCCTTTCGGTATCTAAAAGGAACCGTACATCGGGTCTTATGTATCCGAATGTCTTATCCTAACACTACCACATTTGCAGATGCGGATCATGCTGGATGGCAGATAACACTCCGTAGTACATCTGCAGTAACAACATTTTGGATGATAGACTTGTAGCTGTCGTCTAGAAAAGGCATAAAAGCGCTGCGATATCCAGTATGGAAGCTGAATATATGCTTGTCCGGTGTTTGTGCTCAAGTCCTTGGATGAAACACAACTTACCGACATAGCTTTGGATTCAATTAAAATTCCAATTACTGTGATAACAAAGCGCTATTGCTTTATTGCTGCAAACAATGTTCAACCATCCAGATCCAAGCATATAGACAGCAGGGTTTCACTTCATCAAGGAGCATGTTGAGAATGGTGTGATCGAACTTTACTTTGTCAATACGGAATATCAATTGGCGGACATCTTCACTAAAGCTCTTAGCCGAGAAAGAATTGAATTTCTTATCAACAAGCTGGGAATGCGGAGTTTTCTGAAACAATTGGCAGATGAAGTTGATGAATAGTGGTGGTACCTATTCCAATATCCTGTATGATAAGTAAATACTTAAAGTCATAAAAACACATAAAGATTTTTATTTTCATTTTTTACTTTTTATAAAATTTTATAAAACCAAGAGAAAAATATAAAATCAGAAAAACCAAAAAGATTTTCTTTTATATAATCTTTTCAAAAACAAAATACAAAATTAAAAATGAGAAAAATTCAAAAAGAAGTTTTACAATGGCATGTCTTCTGAAATCGATAACATTTACGGTCTTAGAAATGTCATTCAACAATGATACAAGCCTGTAAATGAAGTTCGAGCAGAAGTTTCAAATGCTTTCAAAACATGCCAAATGGCTTGCTATTATTTCTGATAGTAACCCGCTTTTCTCCTTGAGGAAAACATGTCGTCTTAAAGACAGTTGACCTCTCAACGGGAATTTATTCTCGGGCATGGTCTACTTTATGACCATGCAAAGGCTTGTGATTACTTTGCATCACAACCCGTGCTTCCTATATCCATAAGTGTACGTTTCAGTGCATCTATGTGAATAAATAAGAGAAATCTTATTTATATTGGTGTTTGTTGTTTTGTCACATACAAAATCATTCCATCATCTGAAAATAATTTTCAAGATACATTTGACTTCTCAAACAATGTCTACAGCTCTTTAAATAGAAAACGGGTCATTGTTTGAGGGGGAGAGAATGTCAAATTTCTTTGTCATGATCAAATGAGCTGTAAAAAGGGAAAAAGATTTTCAAACGATAACGTAATATCTCTTTATGTGTTACTTGTTTATGCCTTTAGGGTGTAGTTTGCTAAATTATGTCTATAGGTATGAGAGTTTAAAACTTTAAGGACCATGTGTGCTATTTGTTTAACTTGAATATACCTTATAAAACCTAATTTGCAAAATTAATAAGTAGTGTTAAGATGAGGGCCAAATGTGTCAAAGTTAAAATTAGTTTATAACAATACCACCCCCACCCATCCCCATCACTGTTCACACAATCTCCACACACTCAAACACACACACGAACACTTTCCACTCGAATCACATCAAACAAGCTAATTCACTCCATTTCATCTCGAAGGTATAACTTAAATTGTGATTATCATCACCTAATCAACTCAAAATCCCAAAAGGATTGACAGTTTTCCCCATTTTTGATCAAAATTGCCCTAATTATTCAATTAGGGTTCTTAAAATCAAAAGGTGGTTAAATCCTCAAATTGATTGGGGGCTTTTGTATTATTAGGTGTAATATGTGTATAGGTTAGTTAAGTTTTATTCCTTGTTGTGTTTGAATCTTGTTCTAGGCTGATTTGTGCTCGAATAAATAAGATATATGCATAGATATTATATGTTTTGTGTGAGATTGTTATATCATGGTTTCCTAGATATGCTAAGAGTAGTGGTAACTGTTAAGATCGATCTAGTACAACCTTAAGAAACCGAATGATCAAAACAATGTATAAATCGAATGAGCATAAAAACATATGGACCGAACGAGTAATTTTTCATGAACAGAACAAATAAATCATAGTGAGGACCGAACGAGTGTGTCCTAGTGAGGATCGAACGAGTGAATCTAGTATAGGTCGAATGAGTAAATGTGTATTGAGGACCGAACGAGTGGATCAGGTATGAACCGAATGAGTGAATCTAGTATGGGTCGAACGAGTGAATGTTTATTGAGGACCGAACGAGTGGATCAGGTATGAACCGAACGAGTGAATCATTGTAAGGACCAAATGAGTAACCAATTGCATGGACCAAACGAGTAAATGCTGGTGAGGACCGAATGAATGATTGCAAACATGGACCGAACGAGAGAAAGATAGTGAGAACCGAACGAGAGTCAGTTAGTGAGGACCGAACGAGCATCTCATAGTAGGGACCGAATGAATGTATGAGTATATGGACCGAACGAGTGCTTGTTTAAATGGACCGAACGAGTAACATTTAGTGAAAACCGATCAAGGTGTTTCTTTGAGGACCGAACGCGTGAAGTTATCAACACTTAACTAATTTTTTGACATAACACACTTAAGATCAGATTTTTTCTAACTAAGATTAAA
>BQNB010206717.1:0-10528 GCA_026074375.1 Tanacetum coccineum | reverse complement strand
ATCTTAGATGCATTATAATGCATTATAATGTGTTTTCTAGCTTTTAATTAGATGCATATACGTATATTAGATGCATTTCATGATTCCTCTTGTCTTTTGTTCATCAACATGTGCCAAAATCATGAAAATCAATTTGCACCATCTACACATCAAATTAACTTTCGAAACTCAAAATGGTGCATCTAAATGAATAGAAATGCATCTAATGCAAGTCGTTGCATCTCAAATGTGTGGTTTAGTCACTTCTCACCACTTTTTATTTTAATTTACTTCTCACTGGATCTCTACTCTCTCTCTCTCTATATATATATATATATATATATATAGGGGTGCGTTATATTGAGAACTCATTTTCTGTGCAGAACTATTTTAAAGCCATCTAGAACCTTAGATCATTTAATCAATGGTCATTAATGCATGATGACATTTATGTAAATAATTAAATTAAAATTTGGCAGGAAATATATAGATAAGGGTATAATTGGTATTAAACATAATTAAAAAAGTGTAATCGTAACTGTTTCCCAAATAATGAAACAATCAATATCATTTATTTTAGAAAGTTTCAAAATGAAACAATCAATATCATTTATTACCAAAGATGAAACAATCAATATCATTAATTTTAATGAGTTTCAAAATAAATTGTAACATTTATTTTAAAGAATTTCAAAAATGTTAATCTAGGATATCAATACAAAATAAATCATGTCATTTATTTTAAGAAAATTTATAAAAAAATATGAGAGATTTATACAAAAAAAGAACAAATACAAATAAAACATAAATGTTTCACAAATAAAACATACATGTTTATCTCATTATAAACCATTCATGTTTCATAATTACAAAGAGCAAATATGTTCTAAAATGAAAAAAACATACATGTTTTTAATAAAACATACATGTTTCATAAAAAAAACATACATGTTTCATAAAAAAAACATACATGTATCTAAATTAAAGTACATACATGTTTAAAAAAACACTTTCTAATTGAAACCACTATTATAAAACATGTATGTAAATCGTGTCATTTATTATCAAAGACTAAATGGTATAATTTATTATCAGATAATAAATCATATCATTTATTTTAAGGAGTAAAATCAATACAAAATAAATATGAAAATACAATCAATATCATTAATTAGGGGTGAGCAGAAGAAACCGAAAAAACCGAAACTGAACCGAAAACCGAAAAAACCGACTGAAACTAAAAACCAATGGTTCGGTTTTTAATTTTTCAAAAACCGAAAAATTTCGGTTCGGTTTCGGTTTTTGTTCAAAAACCGAACCGAACCGAACCAAACCAGTTTTATAATAATATATAATTAGTATAATATAAATAAATAAATGATAACTAAAAATTTTAAATTCATATTTATTTTATGGATGAAATTATTATAATATATATTATCTTAATGTTTATATATATGTTTGTCGTGTACGTGCGTTTACTTGATAATATATCGTTACAACGACAATGATCATACTATGTGTATTTTTACATGCATGTGTGTCTCTCATTTATATGTGTATAATTGTAAAAATTTGTGTAAACATAATTAGGCTCATATTGACAAAAAAAATTAAAAAAATAATCAATTTTCTACGTAAAACAAGTTTATTGATATAAATTAGCAACAACCAAATTTAAACGGTTTGAAACCGAAAAAACCGAACCGCCAAAAACCGAGTGGTTTTGGTTTTTGGTTTTATAAAAACCGAATATTTCGGTTCGGTTTCGGGTTTAGCCAAAAACCGACCCAAACCGAACCGTGCACACCCCTATCATTAATTATGAAATAATAAACGGTATCTTTTATTTTAGGGAGTTACAATCAATATCATTAATTATAGTGTCATTCATTATAGGGAGTTTCAAATTTGAAAAAAAAAACTATGTTTATCTAAAATACCAAAATATCCCTAGATAATAAATTGAATTAAATAAATAGAAAATAATTTATTAAATTCTCATTGGTCTAGAATAGTTCTGTAAACTTCTGCACCTAAAATGGGTTCTCAATATAACACTTCACTATATATATATAGTGTAACTTTATTTTTAGCACCAATTTAAGTGCGAGAACCGACAGAACCAATTTAAACCCGTTAAATTATTTAATCAATGAATGAGATGAGTTATGTCATTAGTGTAATTATTCAATTTAAAAAGAGTGTTACGTAAAAATAATTAAACTCTTTAAGGGCAATAAAAGAATTTCGAAAGTACTAATTTTCAATTGTCCCACCTCTCCAATTAAATAGGACAATTAATATAAGTCTCTTCATTTTTTTCTTCTGCAGCCGCTCTTTTTCCACCATCAAAACCAATGACAACATCCGATCTCTTATTTTTTTCAGATCTTTCACCACCTTTTTTTTCCTTTGACAAAGTTGTTGGAGAAAATATGAATCCTTATACGGATATTTGGTTACGAAATTCGCATACTGACGCATCACTTTGAGGTTGCAATTTAAGGTTTGTTATATCTTTATAGAAGTATTTAATTTGTGATTTTCATAATTCGTGATCTTTTTGTTTTGAATTTGCTTTCACCGGTTAATTTTGTATGATTTTTCTCTTTCATCATTTTCATCACCAATATATGCATGACAAGTATATATGTGGATTTCTTTTTGTAAATCTTTTGTAGATGTAGCGTTGCTCTATAAAATATAAGGTTAATGTAACATATGACCAACCAATCCAACCAAACAAACATATGACCAACTAAACACTTGCATGCTTAGTAACCCAGATTCCAATTAGATAACACTTCAATTTTACAAATAACCTTTATACATCTTAAGTTTGGCAACGTGAATGATGAGGATATATACCCATTTTATTACTTCTGTCACCTGTTGCATCATCGATTTATGGAGCATATATGACATTTAAGTGATGCCTTCTACTTAACAATTGGAAGTTCAAAAGTTAAATTGTCATGGAAACTGGAACGATTGGAAAGATGGAAGTAACGTTTGGTTTAGAGGTGGGTATGCATATAGGTATGGGCATGATTCAAGAGAGAGAAAACCCAACCATTATGGTGGGTATGAGCTATGCCCTAGTTCATGGGTTTGATTACTAATTCTAAAATCCAAACCTTCAAAATAAACAACTTTTAAAAAAATGAAACTCATTTCCATAAAACAAACACACCCTTATAACTTTTTTATGTTAATAACCAATCTAAACCTTTCAAAGAAATAGATACATAAACGGTGATAGGAATATTCAGACTAACATCAATGACATAAAACTTAAGGTTCATAGAAATTAAAGTTCTTTGGACTCAATCTTTGGATAGATAAGATATATAAGGTTATTGTGGTCTTTTTCCATGTAGCCCATCCGACATACCCATCGCTCCAACGTTTACCGTTAGCAATGGCTTGTAGAAATGTCTATAGATCCATATATTTGATATGTTTTGTTTGTTATGTTAAGACTAAGGTAATCGAAATAAGTTGTATGCAAGGGAGGGTAATGACAATTAATATGTAGCTGATAAAAAAATAGCAAATATAACAGTTTGACAAAGCTAACCATAGTAGTCACAAGCACCAACAAGAGGCTTTAAAGAAACTTAACATAAAAACTATAAGATTCGAGAAAAAATTACTTTAGTTTGCATGATCTGGATTCGAATAAAATCATCGTCTACATCAATTAGGAGTTCGATACACCTAATATATGTCACGTGATTCTCAATTTGAAAAGTACTAAATAATTACGGGGAAAAGTAAAAGAAGAAAAGTATTAAATAAAGTAATTAAAAAAACTACGAGACGAGTTTAAAAAAAGCATTAAGAAGAAAAAAATTAAAAGACGACCACAGTGGGAGTCGAACCCACGACCTTTTGATCCGAAGTCAAACGCGCTAATCCACTGCGCTATGCGGTCTTGTTTGTAATCCTTTCCTGAATATATTAGATACCCAGAAAATCAAGATAAAAGTCACGTAACATATATTTTGTTATCACTTATTTGGTATAATAGAATGATAATAAACATACTTTGACAAGAAGATCTCATCACAGATTTTATTTATACTTTTAGTTAAAATAAAAGATAATTCTCAAATTACTGCTATAAGTTTGCTCTTCTATTCATTTATTTTCTCAAACTTTCTAGTAAAAAAAAATCACGGATTTATTTATATTCTTACTTGAATGAAAGTTTTAACTATAATCACTTTTTCTATTTTTAGCATTCAGTTTCTAGTAAAAAAATTATTTTCAATAATAGTCTTGGCGACAACTAGACTGTAAAAATTTATATAATTTTAAACACGTGTCCAAAAAATGAGTAAGCTTTTTTGATAGACTAAAGTGATATTTTGTACAACCAATGTGATGTTTCGCAGAACCACTTTGTGTTATTCAAAAAGTCAAACGTGAGTCTTTTTTTATTAATTTACATATTTCAAATAAAAAGTGAGACACACGGTTCACCTTTTAATAATACAAAATGCTCTAGCGCGTCATTAAATGTATGATTGAATGTTGAATATAGATTAAATGTAGGATTGAATGTAACTAGTAATTAAATGTAGGATTGAATGTTGACTAATAATTAATTGTAGGATTGAATGTTGACTAGTAATTAAATGTATTCTAGTTGAGCTCAAAGCCCATACACTTTGTAAAGCTATAAGTACGTAGGTTTTGAGAAGCAATACAAGAAACACTTTTGGTATCTTACATGGTATCAGAAGCCATCGTAGATCCAAACCCTAAACACCAAACTTCCGCCACTGTCCTTATTGTCTTTGTGTGTCGATCGTTGGTATATTAAGGATTACCAGTCGAAAAGCTTTGATATTTTTGGTCTGTCGATCGTTGGTTCATATATATAACCAGTCGACGCATATTATCATCGACCGCTGGCTCTGTGATAGCCAGTCGAATTTGTTATTTAATCATTGTTGCTCTCTATATTGTTACTAGTAATTTGTTTTAAAACACTAAACCTTAATACTCATCACTGTTCATTACTTTTTGTTGATACAAAAGTTAGGTCGGGTCTTGCTTGATCCGAATAGGTTGCTATTCGGGTGTAAAGTGTCTTGTTCTTGTATCAAGTGAACTTGTTTTAAGGACCCTGCACAAGGAGTAAAACACCGTTAGCTTTATCGTGGGAGCGGATCTCACGATTAGACTCCGACGTGAGAGTAAGCGTATGACTTTTGAGAGGGTAATTGAGTGTAATTAGGGTTTGTAAGATACTTGTATTGATGACAATTGCGTTCCTTTTATAGGCTGACTAACCCTTGGGGTTTTCGTAATTTTCGACCCAAGATACGGCCGATATCATCGGGATTTGGAATTATCCTGACTGATTTAAATAAGTAAAGCATATCTTATTTAATTAGGTTATTTCTTAAAGATAACTTATGGAGATGCCGCGGTCACGGATGCCGGCAGCTACGGCCCGTAGGTCATGAAGACCGTGACCGCGATGCGTGGGTCGGGGGCCCATTATCAGCTACCAAGCCCATAGTAGTATGAGTGGGTTGGGCCGACCCATACTATACGTCATCATGTCCCCCCAGTTTAGGAGATGTGACCGTGGTCGGGACCGCAGTCACGGTTCCTAGACTATAAAGACTTCGAACCTTCCAAGAAAGACGGAACCTCCGAAGCCTGATGTGGAGTCCCAAAGCGTAATGATAGGCCCACTTATCGAGAAACGGTGAAAAAGGCTGATTGATGAGACATGTGGGCCCACAATGAGTTCGGCTACCTCTCGATCATAGCCATCCAAAGAGTTAGTGGAGGACACGTGTCAAACATCCAACTAGGCACAACTGTCGAGGACATAGTATGAATAGGGCGATCACTGTGCATATTTCTAAAGTTTTCAGACTACACCGCCATTGTTACACATACAGCCGCACCCGTTATTTATTTCCACAGAAACTCGTCACAACAGGTTAGTACACCGCGCCATTTCTAGAAACTGATTAAATATGGGTAGGGATACAATACAGCTTGAGGACGCCGTATCAACCATCTCCCAGGGGTATCTGTTAGAATTTACCTTCGAGTATGGTATACCGGAGTGCTTGCATCCTGAGTTGCCTGGCCTAGAGGACACCATCATGGACTTTCCCGAGGGCAAAGTCGGTGTTTACACCAAATTTTTTAAATTTGCAAACTTTCGTATCCCTATTTCACAGTTTCTCTTCGACATCCTTGGTCACTACCAAATTCACCTCTCACAACTGTCGGTAATAGGGGCGACCAAAGTGAGTCACTTTGAAATCAATTGCCGCGTCTTGAACATAGTCCCCACACTAAATCTATTTCGTGTTTTCTATGTTCCTTCCTTCAACTCGGGATGGATGTCGTTTAGCAAACGGCCAGGGAGGAACACCTCACAGTGTTATACAAAGCCCCTTAATTCCCTAAAGAACTGGAACAATTGATTTTTCTAGGTAGATGAGAGGGTATTCCCTACCGTCGTGGACTGGCGTACAAATGCCCCAAAGGATGGAATGTCCCCAGCAGACTCTTATTCTATGGTGGACGTAAGAACTTTGAACACGCGCCGCACCCCCATCCAAAAACAGTCGGAAGCCCTCTTATGCCTAGTAGGGCTTAGCCAGAACTACCTTCTGGGGCATGATGAGTACCCAACGTTCCTTTATGACGATGGCCGGGGTGGGTGTTATCAGATTGTCTACACCTCTTGTGTAAGCATGACTATATTCTAACGATTCCTATGTATATGCAGATATGGACCTGTTCAACCTAATCAGCGCCCCCAATCCCTCCAAGGTAAGGACCGGGACTCGGCCTCGTGCCGCCCACGAGGTGCCGCTGTTGACTGCCACCGCAAACCGTGTAATAGAAATGGAAGACACAGTCGTGGCGTCAGGATCCTCAGGGACACTGGCCGCCATAGAGAAATCACCGCTAGACTTCGCCGATGAAAACCCACCTCCAGTAATTACTCAGAGGGGCGATATAGCGACCGCGGAGGTCATTCCCGAGGCAAGTCTGGAGAAGGAGGTGACCGCCATGGGGAATGTCGTGAACAAAAGGCGCCGTAAGAGAGGACATAAGGAAACAGAGGCCAACGCACCACCCAAGGTATTGAGGAAGGATCGCGTCGCCTTTCGCCCTCGCAGAGTACACTTGAGGGGAAATCCCTGGCAGCGATTGATATAGAGGTGGGCTCCGCCGTCCCTGCACCTGCTACACAAGAGACACCCATGAGCAATCCGGATCCGTTGTCATATGCGGAGCCACGGCCAACCCCTGAGCAAGATATTGCCCAGTAAGTGATCAAATCCATGATCTCTTTTTGATTCTCTTCATTTGTTTTTTATATGTAAATACCCCAAAAGTGTAGTCATGTTAGCAAACTATATGCGTATGGCTTTGCTAATGCAGATCTTCCAAGAAGGCGCCAGTCGCAGAAGATCATGATTCTGAGAAGTCCACCTCATTTACGTCCATGGTTGGGTCACTTGGAAGTATATATCAGCCGGTGTGGGGTGTAACCAATAACTGCCGCTTAGACACCCTGGTTGTGTGCTAGGACGTGGTGGATCATATAGTACCTCCGGGTTACTTTTCGGAGTTGCGCCACTTGCCGCAAGACGATTTTTTAAGCCGCTATAACATAAATCTGGCACAGCAAGTAGCAATGGGTTCTCAATTGAGGTTACGGTATGAACAAGAGGCCAAACTGTTAAAGAAAGCTATAGCGCAAGTGGCCCGGCGGGACCAGAGGATCGAGGCTAGGGAAAAACACATAAAGAATCTAGAAGCGTTGCTTGAAGCCGAGGCTGACATGAAAAAGGTTGCGGAGGCCAAAAATGTGGAACTTGTGAAGGAATTGGAAGGCCTCCGCGTCCAATTCTTAAATCTTCAAGTTAGCAACAAGTAACTGTCCCAGCAAGTGTCGTCTCTCCAGGTACAAGTTACAGGAGAAGAAAGAATAAAAGCAGCTTTTGAAGAGTTCAAAAAATATGAAGATGTCAAGCTAGAGAAGCGTTGTGCGGAAATAGACGCGCGTCTGGATGCGCTGAGCATAGAATTTGATGAGGAGTTGTACCCTTATATGCTGACAACGGTAGCAGGTCGCCGATGGGTTATCGGGCACGGCCTGCGCCTGACCGTAATGAAATGCGCTGAATCTCTTGAGCTAAGGCATGCGTTTGCTAATGTCTTGTCTGCGGGAATTGCAAAAGGTATGAGTGAGGGGCTCGAGTATGGTGTAAAACAAGGAGAGGCTAAGTTGGATTTAGCGGCTATCGAGGCATACGACCCTGATGCCGATGACAAATACGTCGCAGTTTTACATGCTCTGAAGGATCTAAAATACCCTTTGGTCGATCAGCTGGAAAAATTGAAGGACGCCCTACTAGACTTAATTATGACGTCCTTGTACATAGAGAGCGATACCGGAGAATAAGCTCCACAATGGATCCGGGAGCTTCGCCCCAGCTCTTCCTAGCTCACAATACCTGTATACCCGGAGGTGCGCGATCCTAAGGATCTTTGGGCCTGCAAAGAAGAAATATTGTTGGGGGATGTCATCGCGGCGAACATAAGCCGTTCTGAGAAGAAGAAAAAATGTCGGGTGGTGTGCCGTACCCACGGGGTTGGTTCCGCCCACCACGCTCGGTCCGACGGCGTCCCCGTATCAGCACCTATAGTTGCTCCTCAAGGCATTGCCATCCCGCTGGCGGATACAGCTACACAGACTGAAGATGAGGCATCTCCAAGGCTGATCAGATCCAAGTATTTACCTCCTATGTATCATTTGGACTGGCCATAGTACCGTCTGTGGTGTTTAGATAATACTTTTGTTTGTAATATACTCTCGGATGTCCGTGATTAACAATGTTTTTAATTTGTTATTGTTGGATATGTTTATAATCGCACTTGTAGTGTCTTACGTGCTCCGTGGGAGTCTTTTCTTATGCACCTAACGTCTTAGGTACACGTCAGGTAAGGATACAGAATCCGTGGCCGTTGGAGTAGCAACCCTCTTACGCGGCAAGCCAATTGTAAGGATACTTAGCCTATATTTATCCAGAAATAGTCATGAATGACTAATAACATGAGTTAAAAAAGAAAAAAGAGAAAACAAAAAGGAATAAGTAAATAACAAGTTTAACTTTATAGAAATGACGTTGGGTTAGCTAGACCCATCAGAGTTTTATTCACTACCTAAAAACAAAAACGAATAAATACATGGATTACTTTATTACGAGTCCTAACGGTGGTGCGAATTTATCCATGCATGAGCCGTGGCTCAGAGGTAACACTTTTTTAGATTGTCAATGTTCCACGTCCTTGGGAGGATCGTTCTGTCTGTAGATCTTAGTTTGTATGCTCCATCTCCCAGTGCTTCCGTTACCTCGTAAGGTCCTTCCCACTTCGGATCGAGTTTCCCTCCGTTTGCAGCATGACTAGCGTCATTACTACGGTAGACAAAGTCTCCTAGCCTTAAAGTAACGTCGCGGACCCTAGCATTGTAATACTTTGTCATGTTCAATTTGGCCTTGGCTTCGCGAATTGCTGCGCATTCATGCCGTTCTTCTAGTAGATCCAAATTGAGCCATAGCTCTTCATTATTGTGTACCCGCGTCCACTACCGCTGTACGGTATGTTGGCATTTCGATTTCTGCGGGTATAACGGCTTTCGTTCCATAGGTCAAGGAGAAAGGGGTATCGTCGTGGCTTGACTTAATCATTGTACGATGGGCCCAAAGGACATGGGGAAGTTCTTCTATCCAATTCTAGTTTCCCTCGCCTAGGCGGGCCTTGATGCCTTCACCCAAGCTCTGGTTTGCTCTTTATATGAGTCCATTAGACTGCGGGTGTTTTATTGACGCAAAGCGTTGTGTGATATTCAACTTCTCACACCAATCCTTGAACGGGTTGTCACTGAATTGTTTGGCGTTGTCCGAGACTATTTCTCCTGGGAGACTGAAGCGGCATACTATGTTGTCCCACACAAACTTTTTCACCTGATTGTCGGTGATAGTCGCCATAGCTTTCGCTTCTATCCACTTCGTGAAATAATCCATAGCAACTATAAAAAATTTGACCTTTCCTGGTCCTTTCGGGAAAGGACCAGCTATGTTAATTCCCCATTTATAGAATGGCCATGGAGCCGTGATTGGGGTTAGCGGCTGCTGGGGGTTTCTTAGCATGGGACGATGTATTTGGCAATCATTACATGTGTGTATCATATCTCGTGCATCCCTATGCATGGTTGGCTAATAGTATCCCAATCGCATGGCCTTGGCTACCACGGACCGCGGTCTTGCATGCATGCTGCACAACCCCTCATGTATTTCTCGGATGACATAATCTGCTTGGAGTGGTGCAACACACCTTAGCCACGTCTTTAGGAATGACCGCCTGTAAAGAACCCTTTCCAACAATTCATATTGTCTGGCCTCGATACGAAGTTTGCTTGCCTCCTTCCTATCATCGGGGGGGGAGGGGTCTTATTTTTCAAGTACTCTATTATCAGGGTCATCCA
>BQNB010206716.1:0-10529 GCA_026074375.1 Tanacetum coccineum | reverse complement strand
CAACTGTGATAAAGTGCCTAAGTAAAGCTAGGCCGAAATGTAAAGTCATCGTGAAATGACGAATATGTGATTATGTGCTTATGTGATTTTATGTGTTAGCGCTATAATGCGTTGATGGGGTCGTATGTACTCCAGAATATTTCTCGCAACCGATGGTGCATTATTAAATGATACCGGGAGGGCGACACGTGTATTTTGGTTTTGAATGTTGATGAGTGTTTTGGTTATGGACGATGACCTACGCTTGGGCTTTGGTTAGCGACGTATGTTTCGGTTATGTGTAGCGATGTGCCCTTTATTTTGTTGGAATGATCACCAAATTAAGATTTGGATTGATCTTTCGTTTAAAGTCTTTCGTTTAAAAACGACGCGATTTATGTTTTCCCGGATACGTTTTGTGGCATATTTTGTCTCTTGTGATAAGAGCTATTGTGATTATAATTTTGATCTTGTTGGTATGAATTACCATTTGTTTTGTTGACTTTCCATTTGGAATAGTCAAGGCAAGTATTATATCACGTGATTTTTGCGTTCGAGCATGTGAGCCCGTTCAATAATGAGGAAACCGTCTCGTCGCAAGTAAAATTAAGATGAGTAAGAAAGGATGAGCACCGGGACGGTGCTCCCTTAAGGTGGGTGGAATGTAACAACCCGAGTTTTACGACGCGTATGATGATCGCGAATTCGACGTCATAATTATTATTTTATAAGTTCATGTGAATGAACGTCGACATTTAAAATTTTATTTGTTGAAAATAAATATTTTCGTATTTTATTACGAACGGAATTTAGAAATTTTTATTTTTGACGTTTCGCGAGTCAACGTTTGACCGCGCGTTCGTTAAGCGTTTTAAGCATCGTAAAAATTTACGACGCGTCTCGTTATTATTCTTAAGATCGTAAATTATTATTTTTACGAATATCGTCCTTGTTCCTCGATCTTGGCCAAAGCTCGCTTTCAAAGTTCACATTTTATTTAAATGGTGACAAGTTTACATTTTTTAATTAAATGTTACACAAATAAAATGCAAGTAAATAATTTTAAAATTTTTTTTTGGATTCCCTCCCCCTAGCCATCATAGCCGCCGGCTATGGAAACAAGTACACACAAACCATAGTTTGAGTTTCAATGTGGTAATCATTGTGTTTGCATTTCTTCCAAATTTGGTTTAAGCTCTTATATAAACATAAGGAAACACCTAGTAAAATTTTTGTTTCTCCCTGTTCTTTGTCTCTTGGGTCCAGCCGAAAATTCTCACTCACACACTTAATAACATTTTACAAAAAAATGTGTTCTCCCTCTCCTCTCCCATTTTCGGCCGAGCACCACCACATGCATTGGGTTTTGAATAAGTTGGGTTTCGGGTTAGATTGAGAAGTTTCGGTTTAAAAGGGGTTGTTTAAAATAGCTAGATTATCGTTTTATAAGTGTTGGTTTGGTCGAAAATGCCTTGGTTCGGTTGTTATATTTTGACCGTGGGTTCGAAAACAAAAAGGGGGAAACTAGACGAGTTTTAATCGAGTCTGATCTTGCTTTATATAGCATTGTAAATATTCTATTTACTAGTGTTATTTTTATTTTTGTGATTCGATTGATTTTCGATGATTGCATGTGATGAAATCTGTGGGATCTTGCGTTGTCTAGTTTAGATTTGGTTGTTGGATGATTGAGCGAGTTGAATATTGTTTATAGACCATTTTAGATGTGTCGTGAATAGAATTTTTGGTCAAAAATGGATTTTGGCGCGTTTCGTAGCCCGTAGTTTTTGAGCAGAAACTTTGGCGCGGAAAACGATGTTCGAGGTTTTGTAAAATCTAATTTTGGATTAGAAAATATGGTAGAGGGTATTTTTACGAGCGTTTCGGTAATTCGAACGTCGCGTAACTCTTAAAAACGAAGAAGTTACGGCGAAAACAAAATTTGAAAACTAAGAAAAATTCCAAACAGCTATAATGGTTTTGTATAGTTGATGGCAGATTCAAAAACATTCGATTTGAGCACTTTTGAGTCCGTTTTAGGCTTCCGGCAAAACACGAAAGTTAATATCGTTTTACTGTGCCGCGAGGTTTGTTAGTTTTAAAATCGCGTAATAACGGGTCAAAACTGAAAGTCAATTTTCTGCGTTATGCTAAAAATATAATTAGTTCTTGCAGAAACTTGAAGGGGCATTTTGGTCATTTTCCTTCGTGTTTCAGGTCTCGGCCAAAACTAAAAAGTTGTCCGGAACATCGTTTTACATAAATTCTCGTTAGAGTCCGAGTCCTGAAAATGTGATATAATGGGTCGTTTTGAACGGGTCAGATTTATAATATATATATATATATATATATATATATATATATATATATATATACAGTCAAAGTCAAATAAAGTCCAACGTTGACTTTTGAAAGTCAACGGGTTGATACAAGACTTGTTGGATGTTTATAAAATAATAATAAACGCTATTATTATTACGAGAATAACATTTTAGACTTAACGACTTTTACGAACGGAGACGGTTCTAAAATAGTAACTTTTGTAATATTCGGAATATAACACCGGTACAAGTAAATGATAACCAATTTGAACGTCGAATGTGCGACGAGATAAATGAATATTATTATAAATATAATTAGATGATGAATGGGACTTACTAAAAAAGGTAACTTTCCGAAAATAGCAATTTTCTAAAACTAGAAAGTTTCCGAAAATAGAAAGTTTTCGATAAAGTGTTGAAGCGTGTAAGTAAAAGAATGATCGTAACTCAATTATGTGGGGTTTAGGATCTAGGACGCGCAAGTGGATTTCTCATCACACGTGTAAGTATATTTATACTGTTTCAATAGTTGCGATGCACGCACTATTCGATCGTATCTTATGATATAATAACTAGGCGACATAAAATATATGTCACGGTTAAGTTCGTTGTTGAGACGACTTTGGATTGTTTCGGTTATTTTGATCTTCGGCTTAGATCAAGGTGAGTTCATAGCCTCGCTTTTGAACTGCTTTAAACGTTTTAAAACCCGCGAGGGGGATACATGCTTGTTTTGAAAAATGGAACACAAGTAACTTGATGTGTACTTGTTGTGGTTTGTTTTGAAAATTAAACGCAATGTGTTTTGATATGTGATATGATTCCATGCTATGAGTTTATTCCTTTGACTGTGTACTCGTTAATTACCGAGGAGGTAAACGCTGAATGCATTAAATAGATCTATTGGGTTTGACAACCCTGTCCGGGGTATGAATCCATTGAGCGAGCACCCTGTAACGGACATTATATATTGAGAAAGTCTGAGTTGAGCCTTTGAATGTTGAATTGATTGTGTTTTTTGGTTTGAGTGCTTACATTTGTATGTTTGCTTTTTTTATTGATCCTGAGTTCGTTGGTGAGACGACTTTGGATTGTTGCGGTTATTTTGATCTTCGGGTTAGATTAAGGTGAGTTAATAGCTCGCTTTTTGAACTGTTTTAAACGTTATAGTTTTTTAAAAAACTGTGAGGGGGATACATGCTTGTTTTTAAAATATCGGTAAAACAAGTAAAGTGATTGTGTACTTGGTGTGGTTTGTTTTGAAAAATTGATACTGCAAAATGTGTTTTTGTATTGTGATATGATTCCCATGCTATGGTTTATGACTTTGACGGGTTGTACTCTTAATTACGAGGAGTAAACGCTTTGAATGCATTAAATGATCTATTGGGTTTGACCAACTCTGTCCGGGGTAGAATCGCGTGAACACCCTGTAACGAACATTTTGTATTGAGAAAAGGGGTGGTGGCATACTACCCGGTCATTTATTTTGTCTATCACGATAAAATGTGTTAAGGTTCGGTACACGGGCTCATACAAGATGGAAATGTTGTGTGGCTTTCCTAGCTAGCAGTCATACGTGTTTTATGGAACCAAATATTATGTTCTGATTGTTGTTTGTAAACTCTATGAATTCACTCAACTTTTTGTTGACGTTTTTAAGCATGTATCTCAGGTATTAGTGTTATTGATGGCTTGGATGGACCGAAACGCGGATATCAAAGACTGTGTCTCGGTGAAATGTTTTGTTTATTTAAACAAAATGATGCTTTGGTTAAAAAGTCGTATCATGACTTCTTGAAATGATGTTTTTAAGTTAGTTTGGGACCTTGTAACTCTGATGTTCTTCATATAAATAAAAATAAAGTTGATTTATAAACGTATCATTTTGAACGTTTACTGGGATCATGTGCATTGTATTATGAAGTTAGCCTCAAACGGTATGGTATTACGTTGCGTATCGTTTTTTGGGGGTGTTACATTTAGTGTAGTATAGAATAAGTTTATATTCCTATCTGTTTGCTAATTGTGTTTATGTAATACGGCATATTCACTTTACTGAATACGACATATAAGTTATTTGACGGTTTTCTGCCCTAGTCTTTGTTTTATTTCAGGATGGAAGACCCGAACAATTAAATATGGGAGTATACATCAGGACTTGGAGGAAGAAATAGCTCGAAAGAAAATGTGGGAAAGTGTTTAACTGGGAAACTGCTAGGTATGGTAAGATCTGGTATGATGAAGACGTTCATGACCTCAAATCCGTTGAAAACGGATTACCAGCTATAGTCTTCAATGATAATTTGACATCGAATGAAATACCTTCTTGTGAACCCGCGGTAGGTTCTCTTAACAACAATGAAATTGACTTTAGAATATCATTTGACGAATCTGATGATGAAGATTACACGGTAGTTTTTGACAAAAACTCATTTTTTTATAAAATAATTTCTACCAATGATTTGAAAATGGATTCGGAAAATGATAATGAAAAAGTCAATATGCCTTTGTTTCCATCACCCGAGCCTACGGTCAGTTGTATTAATGATTTAGACTTCTTTAAAGATTTTGATAATGAATTTCCAGCCATTGTTTATAATGATGCTCTAACGTCTAAATCAGATTTCTCAACTGAGCCCACTTTAAGCCCTCAACATATCGATGAATTTGATTTGAAAGATGAAACATCATTGTCCGAATACGTTGAAGATGAACAAAATGTTTTGTACTTTAATGATCTATTCCCTTTCAACATAATTTATCCCGATGACCTAAAATCGGATAAAGACAATAATGATAATGAAATTGATATGATACGATATTCGGGGGGTAATGAAAATACACAAGGGTCAACTAAACTTCTGGAAGCAAGTTACGATAAAATCAATAAAGTGTTCATTATGAAAAGTTTTGTAATGAAATTAAATGTAAATATCGTGGCTTAGAATTATCTTGTCAACGGGATGCTATTCAATCTTATTAAGAATTTGTATGTGCCATTTGGCATTCCGTTCGACCTTAAACGGTATTATAAGGATGGTGATTATACAAGAATATTACGGAGGCCAAGGTACGTTTTCTTCACTTTGTTAAATTTAGGTAAAATTAGTCTCAAAGAACGGATACGGCGTATTAGGTTAAAACCTATACGGCGTATCCACTGTTTTTAACTGAAGTTGACTAGTCAACAAAATTCGCCAATACGGCGTATTACTCAAACACCAATACGGCGTATCGAGTCTGGGTATAAAAACCCAACTGATACGCCAGATTGAGTTTTACATGCATACTTTTCACTCTCACACAAAACTTTTACCGTAAAAAACCTTAGAGAATCAAATCAATTTTATCTGTGTCTATATCTCTCTCGTCATCATCACAAAAAGGTATTGAACCTTAATTCGTCCCTATTTCCATTTGATTTTCTAAATTTTGATTTAGATTAGGGTTAGGGTATGGTTTTCTAGATTAGGGGTTATGCCATAGAACCATATGCTTAGGTTCCTTTACCCCTTGAATGAGATAACTGGTAGTGTTGTATAATGTAATGGGTCAAAATGGGTAGAAAGGGATACCTCCTTTCGTTTTTAAACTGCAGAGCAATACGGCGTATCCATTCAAACAGATATGGCATATTGACTCAATTTTACCCAATCTTAAAACCTCAATACGACGTATTCAGTAGAATGAATATGGCGTATTGATCTGATAATGATCCTGCGTTTTCATTCCCATATGCCGTATTGGTTTCTATCTATACGGTGTATTGACTAGACTGATCTTGATACGGCGTATCCATTTCTGAATACGCCGTATCCACCCTCAGAACAGAATGTTTAAAAATTTTATAAACTTTGTGCTAATCTAGTTAGTTTTACAAATATAGCTCTTCCACCAAGAGATTAGAGGCACCAGTACCTTAGGTATGAGGGATTACATTACACAAATGCGGATATAGCAGATTTTGAAACGAGGTTGGCTAGGATATACAGGAGAGAGGTGCATAGGGTTCAAGTATTCGATTTTAGGGGATTACCGAATTTGATGGCTGAGGGGTTGAGTACTAGGATGCTGATGGAGCACAGGGATGCTCAAGGGCAGAGTGTGTTCACTAGCCGAGCCTGAAGGCGGCTATTTGATATTAGAGGCCCGTTGGTGCACGAGCTTATTATGGAGTTCTTTAGTACGTTTAGGTTTGGAGAGGCAGTGATTGATTTGGACACGCCTGGAGCTTTACAGTTTCAGTTGGGTGGAGTTAGGAGGCGTATGAGCTGGAGAGAGTTTATTTTGGCCTTGGGATTACATTCATCAGAGGAGATGCAGACTGTTGGTTTTGGTTTATATTGGGCTGAGAGCGCAAAATGGATCTCTGACAAAGGGGATTTGAGTGCTTTGATGCGTTTCAAATAGTATACGTAATAATATCAAAGTATGAGAAATTTACTAAAAATCCTTGAGGACAAAGATTTAAAGTAAAAATCTACACACACAAAATATCCTACGGTTAACCGGTAAGTATTCACCGGGTCGTTTTACCCAAAAAATTATGAAATTGAGACATCGTTTTCAATTTGGACAATGATTTGAATTGGTTTTCAAAGTTTTTGAAATGATTATCTAATTCTACAATCAAAAGCACATAAATCATATAAAGAAAAATTAATAACTAAGCAGTTAAACTACTTAAACAATAACGGGAATTTAAGAAATGGAATAATTAAAACCCTAAATTATAAAAAAAATGAAACCTAAAAAGATTTTTCTACTATTCCTAATCCTATTTAACAATTTTAAAAGAAAAAGCTAAGGAAATTCTAAACCGGGAGTGATTAAAGCTAAAAACAAAGAAAACGAGAACGGGAACGAAATCCCGTTCTTTAAAAAGTGAAATTTCAAAATATTAACTCTACAAATACAAACTTAAATCCTAGGCCTTCTAAATATTAAAAGAAAATTTTATAAAAAAAAATTATTTTTTTGATTATTTTTCTATTTTTTATGAATTTTTAAAGTTTTAATAAAAGAAAATGATTTAAAAATAGTAAACTTATCTCTAAAAATCTGGAAAAATCACAAAATGTATAAAATGAAAAGACTAAATTTATAAAAATAAGACCTAAAAATAAGCAGGCTAAATAAGCCCCTATAAGCTGGATTTAAGCTACGGCTTATAAAAGAAAATAGAAAATGAAAAAGAGTATAAAAGATAACCAGTAGGGTATCTTGACAGATAGCCCTACTGGTGCTGGTGGTTTGAGTGTGTGTGTTGTGGGACGTATGCGTGTTAAGCAAGAGGTCATGGGTTCGAATCCATGGCCTCTTGTTTTGCTATTTTTTTATTTTTTAAATTTTTTAAAACAAAGTTATAAATCAGATGAAAACTAACAACTTTTGTGAAAACAACTTTTTTGAATCTTAAGAAATAAGCTGGAAATTAGCTTATAAGCAGACATAATGTACTAAACCTCTATTTTTGGACTTTTTCAAAACTTAAGCATACTAAAAGCTAAAATAAGCTAAGAATAAGAGCAATAAGCTACTACTACCCTAAAGTTAACCTATTAAGCTAGTCTTAGCCAGAAACAAGCCAAAGGATTAAGCCATAAGCTAAAAATCAAGTAGCTCTTATACTAAACTGCAAACCAAACAGCCTCAAAAAGCAACTTTGAGCTTAATTTAAGATAAGCAAATGGAACCTTATGAGAATCTAGCTTATACCACCTTATAACTTGTCCTATAAGCTACATAAAACCTCTTTTGAAAAGTATTTTGAACTTTAAATGACCAATGAAAAGGCTAATGGAAAACTGCCTATTGACTTAATGTGTACTAAGTATATTTTTGGTTTTTCAAAAGACAAATTGCTAATTTTAAGCTTAAAAACAGATGACTAGATGAACTTTTAAAAACAAAATAAGCTGAAACAGATTTAAATTAACCTAAAATCTATTTGTATTCTAAAAATTAAGACCTAATTACTATTTTTACCCTCTAAAAATTAATCTAGAAAAAGGTCTTTTGACAGTTTATCCTACTGATGCAGATTGCAAGTAAATGACCAAAACTTAAAACTACCAAGTGCAGGCCTAAAATCTTATTCCTAACATCTATAATATACTTAACTAAGAGTAGGCAAAGCAATAATAACTACTAAAAACAGACTTGAGCCTAAGATGATAATGAAACTGATTAATGCTAGCAGAATCAAACTAGCAACTAACAAACCTAAAGAAAACTAGATTAAGCCTATCTAAGCTTTTAAATCCTACTCTTATAAACCTAAATTTAAGATTAAAGTGAAATTAAAGGACCAAATGGCCTCAAGCAGTACTAACTTGAGTTAGTACTGCTTGACCCAAACACTCCCTTATAACCCTCAAATTCATACTTAGCTTATAAAAATGAGATTTAAAGAACAAAGTTCAAATACCAGATATCAATAAGCCTTTAACAAACCTAATGAACAGATTTAAGCAAACAATTAAGACATAACAATAAGCTATAATACTATGCTACTATTTTTCACTTTTTCACAGTTTTAAGACAAATGATAAACAATCTATGAAATAAGCTAACAACTGAACTCAATTAACATTTAACAACTAAGATAAGCAAGTTTAAGCTAAAATTAACAATAATAAGCTACAAACACATAGATTAAGCTAACAATGCAGATTATGACTGGTTGCGTGTATAAGCACTTGTCAAATTTATATATATAGTATTAATCCCGTGAAAATTCTTTCCAAATTACTTCTCAAACAAGAGAAATAAAAGGATAAAATCTCACTAAAGAAAACACAATATGTATATTTTTAACCGGGAAGTATTTCTTCTCGGGTCGTTTCCCAACGAAGTCGTGAATTGAGATTTGGAAATAATTCGGATTCGAGTCAAGAATGGATAAAAGATTTTTGGATTTTGAACTACACTACGAATTTAATAGCTCAAACAATTAACTAGTACGAAATTTTAATACACGAAAATTAAAAACGTGAGCTAAAACTGAAATTTAAAATCTAAGGCACTACTTTTAACAAATTTTATACCTAAAAATCACAAATTTAAAAAGAAAATTTTAGGAAAAAGAATTAGAATTTTTTAACTATTTTTGAATTTTTTATGAATTTTTAAAGAAAAATGAATTAACTAAAAATAAACTTTTTCTAAAAATTAACACTAAAATTTTATTTTTATTTTTCAAAAATTCTAGAATGAAAAAGAAAATTATTACAAAAAGAATTAAAAATTTTCAACTATTTTTCTATTTTTTATGATTTATTTAAGAAAAAGAAATTACTTAAAATCTATTTTAATTTCTAGAAAATACAAATTTTACTGGAAAAATAAAGAAAAATGGTTTTTAATAACTAGAAAGGTGCAGAAAACAAATTGAACAAAAATGCCCAAATTTTATAAAGCAATTGAACCCTATTTTTGCCAATTAAAAACTAAAACCTAATTTTATAAAAACTAAATTCAAAAATATTAAATCTATTTTATTATTCTAAAAATACAGGGTAGAAAGTGTAAAAGACTAAAGTAAAGGGTAGGCGGGGTAACTAATGAAAATTTACACTACAATGAAAACGTGTAACCTCTAACTATTAAGAAAATACCAATTAGACCCTACGATATGGCTTATTTTGGCTTATCTAAAAAGTGAAAATAAGCAAAAACTTAAAACTACAAAGTTGTTCATGAGCTTATACTCTACAACTTTAATAAAAGCTCTATGACATTTTATCCACTGAATAAGCTAAAAAACTTAGCTTTTTAGACTGAATACAGAAACTATGCTTTTCCTATTTTTTTTTGTTTTTGGCTTATTTCTAGCTTATTCTTTAATGAAAATGAAAACCACAAGAAGCTAAATGAAGTCTAAGATGTGTAGTAGGGATATCTAGAAAGAAATAAGCTAAGAGTTAACAAGAATAACAAGAAATTTGATATTAAAAAGTGCAAGGTTCAGCTTATTACTGAATTTAAGCTTTTCCTAATAAGCTAAAAAAACTTATTACTAATCCTTAGAAGCTGAAATTTTGGAAATAAGCTATCCTTTAGACTTTGAACAATCCTAGATAAAAGGCTTTTTGAAATAACAACTAGAAATTGAGAATCAAAAGAAAATAAACTAGAATCCAGTCTGCTGCTATTCCACTTTTACAAGAGAATTTAAGCTAGACTAAAAGCTTGAAAATGAAACTTAAGTGATGATTTTTATAG
>BQNB010206714.1:0-10529 GCA_026074375.1 Tanacetum coccineum | reverse complement strand
TGCGGCTGAGAAGATACTCACGTGCGTCTTTGAAATATCCGGAGCATGGCCTTTGTCAGGCTTAGCAGTCCAGCTATTTATTGTATTGGGTCTGGGCCCATATATGTATATTATGAACTAAGCCCAGTAAGCTTGGTGCTCATACTATACGTCATCAATAAGAATAAGAATAAGCCCATAAATTCAGCCAAACACCTTCCAATGAATACAGAGAGTGATAAAATAAAAGATTGGAATGCGGAGGGGGATGCTCTTATATGCCTTACTCTAGCGACTTGCTATTTTTTTTTAAATATAAATGCCATTAAAAAAAAGGTCTGATAAAGCTAGGTTTGGAAACTAATATTATAAAGAATGTCGATGGTTCTAGAACTTCTAGAATATGGAATTTAATTTAATGCAGAT
This sequence comes from Tanacetum coccineum, assembly GCA_026074375.1. Taxonomy (NCBI): domain Eukaryota; kingdom Viridiplantae; phylum Streptophyta; class Magnoliopsida; order Asterales; family Asteraceae; genus Tanacetum; species Tanacetum coccineum. The sequence goes on along the minus strand of BQNB010206714.1, from coordinate 10,124 downwards.
TAATGATAATAATCAAACCTAAATAGTATTGGTTCATGATACGGAATGTCTTGCTCCCCAAGTTATTCTCTTTAAGCCTATAAATACACGTACGCTCATAAACAGTAACATCCCATTCTCTCTTGAGAATTCGACTCCCTCTCCCTCTCTTGAGAATTTAAGGTCGACTTACAGGTTCGGAAACTTGTTTGCTCGTTCCTTAGCTCACATACATATCATTCCACAAAGGCACAAACATCCCCATGACAACCACAAACACCAATTGTGAGGTTTCAATCCCAAGCAAAAGGCTCATTAATAGAATCAAAAACAGTGTAGGATATAAATGGTGTAAAAACCACCTTAAAGATGACATCATCTACACTACACTTAAAGAGTGTAACATGGATCAAGATGAAACATGTCGGAGGTTGACGATGATCCATGATGTTAGAAAGGTTGCTAGTAAATATAGTGTGGATGATGTGTACACCATGCTCAAAGAATGTAATATGGATCCTAGTGAAGCTTCTGAAAGACTGTTGTATATTGGTATGATTTGATAATATCTTCTTATATATGTTTTATACGTTTTTTTAATTTAGTTTTGATTAGTGTATGCTTTTATATCACTGTGATATACTGTTGATGAAAAACCCTAAATAAAAGTGACTTTTTGTGTTTTGTTCTTTTTTTTTCTATACCGTCTTTGTTAAAAAATGAGTTTTAGGGTATACTTTTAAAACTACATTATTTTATTAGGATGGTACTGAGTGTGCTTTGAGTAGTTGTGTAGTAGGGTTAGGGTTTAGGGCTTTAGGGAATTTACATTCGGGGACTTGTTTATATAGACAAGTTTGTAAATGATTGTTTTTGTTTTGCCTTTAATTTGCAGATACTTTTCAAGAGGTTAAAAAGAAAAAAGATACTCGAAAAACTGCAAGTAATGGTAATATTGTACAAGAGGTTGAAAAGAAAAAAGATACCGGAAAAACTGTAAGTGATACTGTTCAGGAGGTTGAAAAGAAAAAAGATACCGGAAAAACTGTAAGGGATACTTTTCAAGAGGTTGAGAAGAAAAAAGATACACAAAAAAGTGTAAGTTATGGTCAATTTTGTACTTCTTCTTTAGCTATTTTATTTGATGTTCAGAGTTGTGTCTTGAGTGAAGTTTGGTACTGATGGTGTATTTGGGATAATCTACTTTCTACTATATTGGGCTTGGAAACTTTGTATCTTGATGGCATGGCAATTCATTCATTGTTTCTGCATTTTTATTCAGATTGGCAATTGGGATAATCAACAGCCGAGAGCTAGCCGGGAGCGCGAGAACTTCTACTCATCAAAAGTTTATAATGGTATGCTTACAATTGTAGCCTGGATTTAACATTTACGCCCCTAGACCACTTTTGTTAGTTTTCAAGTTTGTCTAAATACGGTGCAAACTCGCATACTTTTTTTTCTTTTTCTTTTTTGTCTATGAACTAAGTTTTTACCTTTCACCTGCATATAGCAATATATATGGGCAATGAGACCATGAGTAATTATTCGTTGAATTTGATTCATACGTCATATCTGTCTATGAAAAGTTTTATTTTTTCGCTGGCTTTTAGAATTTATTCTCGACCGCTTACCCATATTATGCTGATGTGTAATAGTTACAATATCAGCCAGCAACTGGTATTTGAACTTTAACTGGTTCTTTTATTGTTGCAGATGCTGGTAGGAGAAATTTGACCCCAGGAAAAGAATATCGTGTTACTAATAATCATGTAAAGAGGGTGTGGAGGCCGATATCGCCGGTTGATTCTACAAAAGAGACCAATGTTACACACATGGCAAAGTAAGTTTCATTAGACCTAATTTTTTATAAAATGCAATCATTAATTTACTTCTGATAATCTTTTATCGAGGCAATTGCAATTGGATTTGAATTATTTTATATGGCTTACAGTTCTGCTGCCGATGTTAATGGCAAACTAGCTATATCCAATACGAGTCACAGCCATAAGCTTACGACTGCATCCACCATCAATACTCATTCTGCTTCTAATGAGTTAAAAATGTCATCTCCAAAAGCCTGATGTGATGCGAAAAAAGTTGGCTGTATCTTCTCGTCAATCCGTTATTATCCCTGATCATCTCCATGTTCCTGAGAATTGTAAAAGTAAGTTCGTGTTTGGAAGTTTGGATGCTACTCGTCCCACAAAACCTTCTTGCGGTTTGATGATTGCACTGCTAAATCCGGCCGAGCTACGTAGAACAGAGAGGGATCAACTGAACCCAATAACATCAATATATTTTTAATTTTTCTTAGTGCAAAATTACTACGATTTAGCATCTATTTTCGTTATAAACCCATTGAATACAAACGCTATTATTCTTGGTTATCTTATTTCATGAGCCTCTTTGCTTAATTATATGACGTTGATTGTCACAGTTGGATGTCCATGTATCTTTAAGATTAATCAACTAATGAGTGGATCATTTTATTTCAATGGGTTCAAAGTCATTAGAAACCTTCCTAAATCTTAAAAAAAAATTTGAACAAAAAGTGTTACTCAGTGACTGAAATGTTCCTAGAACAGCTTGCTCATGAAGTTGAACTTGGCGATCACCCTCTACCAAATCTTACTGAACATGTTTTGCTTTCACTAGATACTATATCACAATAAATCATGATCATAATGTGTTTATGCATGAGTACGTCAATTTTAGAGTCTCGATTATATGCATGGTTGAAATTAAATGTCCCAAACAATTTTCGCAAGGGAAGATTTTAAGGTCGTGGTGATCTGAGTTTTGCATAGACTTGATTGGGAATTAGTTGTCCAGACACCATATGTTCTTCTCACTTGGTTCATCATAGCCTTCGAAATTTACCTGGGTACCTTCAAAGGTTTTTATTTTGCCCCCCCCCCCTTCCCCCCCTCTTCCCCCCTTCTTTTTGTTCGATTATAAATTGTTACAAGATCTCAACCTATTTTTAATAAGCAAATATGGATGTTTTTTTGAATAGTGGATGCGCAGCGGTGGTGTTTGCAGCATGTAAGCCATTAGACAAGAGCCACCTGTGGCATGAGATATTTGAAACGCAAACACTGTTTTAGGAAATGCGCGCAAGTGTTGGAATGTGTGATGATCATATACGATTGAGTTTCATGCGCGGCTATCAAAGATGATTAAAACAGGAAGTTTATTTTGACAAGTATTCGAGTGAGGCCCTAGGTGCGGTGACACTTCTGTTGTGTGCCGCCTGTGAATACTACACCTTGCTCGCTGGTGTAGTAGCAGTTTGAGATTTCACTAAGTTTGTGTTAACTTTGTTGGTTAAAACAAATATGATATTTATAGATGCTAACCTTTTATTTACGTTTAGATGTTTACCATATGCTTGTTTATAGCATAGTGGATATGCGAATGTTCAAAAATGAAAACCATGAGGGCATTAGTTTATTAAACTTAACAAGCTAAATGACCCGTGAAATTCACATATATTTTTAAAAAAAGTTAAAAAGGTAATATTGATATCCTATGTAATAAGATGGCGGAACGAAACTTACAAACATATCATGTTTGATACGGTAAATACCAAGAAATCAAACATATAAACATTCCAATAATTGCCAAATAAGTCAAAAAGAACATAAAATCATATACAAACATATTGTAGTTTATGATACAATACACAATTAAGGTTGATTTCTACAAACTTGTACATCTGCAACACCACGACGACGCCTTCATCTAGTTGGTGCTTGGCAATTCTCATTGTAGCTTGAATTTTATGTTACATCTTGTATGTCTCTTGTTGTTCATTTTTTGTGTAGTTGGAAGTGGTAGACCAGCTTGTTGATAATTTGAGCAGACTTTTCAGGGCCGTCCCATGATATTCGGAGCCCCTGTTCGATTATTCAGAAATAGGCCCTCTAACCCTGAGACAAACTAAGGTAGAATTTGCGACCAATGATTTCATTATGCATTGCTTTTTAATATCGATTAAATAGCAACATATTTATTGTGTTTTGATTTACAACATACTTTTTATCTAGGTGTGACGATTGAGATTTCATAACATGTTACCACTCAAAACATTTTACAAAATACAAATTTTGTAAAATCCAAAGTGTAGTATTTTTAGAGTAAAACGCCATGTTGTATATATTTATGAAAAATATATAAGACGTAATACAAGTACAAGCTGAAAATATAGTACGTGTTTTTTTTTAAACATGGGCTTTGAGTTTAACTTCGAACCCAATCTTGAAGTAGAACAGTTATTTAGTCTTTTGACCTTTTGACCTTTTGACTTTTATTGTTTTAGTTGGAACAGTTATTATTTGATCAATAGTTCATTTATTTCTTTAAATTATCTTATTGTGGATGATTATATCTATATTTGATCAATTTTCGGAAGGTTGTCCCGCAAACGGATTAAAATGTCAAACAACGCGTTTCAGCACGTCCATTTATGCTCCATACTAAATCTAAAAATAGTTTTAATATTCTAAGACTAACTAAACATATTTTCACATCCGCTAAAAATACAAGAACTTTCGGGTCACGTTTTAATCACGAACTATGATCGTTAGACAACCCGACAAGAGACAAAATGGCACCTAGGACCCCCTAAGATACCCCTACCATTCGAACCCCACAAGTCATCATTTTAGCTTGTGTGTCTCCCTTGGTACAACCTTATCCCTCATTCCATCTTTTCAAAAACACATAGTATCCAAAACATAAAAGAAAAAGCTCTCATCTCTTTCTTTTTCTCTTGTTTCGTCCGACCCAACACACACACTAAAACCACACATTTATCCACTTTGATTCAAGAACATGAAGGTTTAAACATGTCCGGGTTGATTCTAATGGTCATGGGTACATAGAAACAACGTTTGGGTTGTTGGTTTCGTGTTAATCTCATCTTCAAAACCCTCTTTTGTAAGTCGTTATCTTTCAAATATTTTTGTACTTTTAGTAGACTAATGATGCATAGATAATAGTTGTACGATGCATTTTCTAAAAAATAAAAAGCGAAAAGTTATAAAAAGCTTATTAAGGGTGCGTTTGGGTTCGAACAAGAAAAGAAAAGGGAACAAGGAAATGTCATTTTAACATAGTGGTTGTGTTGGTAGATTAACATTATTTACATAATAAAATTTATAGCTTATTTGGGTTATTGATAAGCTTTGGTAAGCCTATTTCGAGCTTATTTGGTCTCGGCATCAAAAAGAAACAAGGAAAAAGTGGTTTTGGTCATTTACAACTTTCGTCATATTTTTATAGCTTATTGTTGTAGCTTATTTTGATAGCTAAAAGTACTTGTAGCTTATCGGCTTATTTTTAAGCACTCATAGCTTATTTTGGGCTTATAGAATCCACGACCCAAAAAGGGGAAATAAGTCGCGACTTATTTCCACCTTTTTGTGGTTTGGCTTATTTTCGTTGCTTTTTGGTTTACTTATTTCAAATACTAGAAGTACTTATTCGAGTATTTTATAACTCGTTCAATTTCAGACTTGGTATATTTACGGAAGTGTTTGTTTGGGCTTACACATGCCACGGCCCAACTAAGGCCCAATAAGCTTCGGCTTATTTTTGGTATCCTTCGTTAGGCTTAATTTTACTTATTCATAGTACTTATTCGAATTGATATTTTGGGCCTAATTTGGAATTAAAAACTAAAGAAAAAAGGGTTTGGACTAACATTGACCCTTAAGGCCCAATAAGCAAAAACTAAGCATTTTGAACTCTTAAAACGGGTTTTTGAAACGGTTTATACTTGTATATATTTTAGGAAAGTTAAATAGTTGTTTGGAGAAAATGTATTTTGATAACGTCACGAAAACGTAGAATTTTGTATTTTGTCGGGATTGATTTATTTGAGGAAAAAGGTGTTTGAAAAATAAGATTTAAAACCTTGAAAAACGTTTTATACACGAACGGGTCATGCCGAAGTTTTATAAAAATACCATACTTAGAAATATTTTATTAAGAGTTTTTTCACAAAAATCCGACAAAAGAACGAAATAATAATATATTATTATTTTAGTAAACGTCTAAAAAAACAAAAAATATATTTTATAAATTATAAAACTTCTAAATTATTTAGTGTAATTAAAACGTTGCATTTTGTATAATTAATACAATATAACTAGGTAACTTAAGGTTACCAGATAGATTACCAGGACATATTACTCATCATCTATTATCTAATTCTTGTTGTTTTACTTGCCTATAATATGTAAATAGTATAAGTATATAAAATCTAATATACATACTTTGACATGTCTTCTTCGAGTCTAAATCACCAACCATCACACAACCAAAAATACTAAAAACAGTAATACAAAACGTTTTCCAAACTCCTATGCATCAACTCTAGATACCCATTTCAAAACTTATTTTTAAGTCGGGCAAATTGCTAGGTCGTGTCTGGAAGCCGTTGTACACCGTTGTTTGACCATCATACTCTCAGCTACTAATCATATTTGTTAAGGTGAGTTCTCGTAGCCCTATTTTTATATTATTTTTCCTTGGGGAAAATGATACTCAAGTCTATTTCAAATTGTTTTCATCTGTGCTAAAACTAATTCTATGCTTTTGAACAATGCTATGTGCCTATAATTGCGCGTGTGATTGTTGTTGTATATGTTTCATGCATGCTATTGGGTACACAACTAATGCTCGGCTGTATATGCGTATGCATGTCATATGAGTACATACATATATCTATTTGCCGACCTATGTTAGCTCCAGCAGGTAGGCTTTAGGTGCAGAGGACTATAAGCGCTTGGACCATTGACGGATGGTTGGTTTGTTTTGAATGCTATGATATGTTATGATTTCAAATGTCTATGGTTGCTATGATTAAAAATGTCTATGGGATTGCTAAGTATACATGCTTACACTCCGCTCTTATTGCACAATTGTCCTACTCAAACTCTGGCACATCAACTGGGTTTATACTCTAAACCTATGAGTTCACCAACTTTATGTTGACCTTTTTGAGTATCATTTTCAGGTGAAGCAAATGCTCGATGAGATCAGGATAGATTGCCTTAGCAGACCTAAGCTAATCCCGTGGGGATCTTTGTTGGAAGATTGCATTTCTAAGACTTGTTTTCATGATTATGTTTTTGAATCATTTTAGACTCATATTACTCCAAGTAGGGAGTTTGGTTTTTGTAATAATTCAACTATGTGATGTGAATCGATAGTCACGACACAAGGTTCCACTTGTGTTCGGAGGACGTCGTGACGCTTTTTAATTGGTATGCATTTAGTATTCTCTATATTGTTACCATGTGTTATGACGATCAATCCTCCGTTACGCCTCGTGTTTCCGCCATAGTCAGGGTGTGACAGATTGGTATCAAAGCCTTGGTTATAGAGAACTAGGTGGTTTGGCCTAGACTATAACTTAGGAACCTTCATATAGATTGCATAATAGGATCTACGTGTGCGGTTACCGCTTATACTTGCTTTTGCGTGTATCTATCGTCTATCTTATATCGCCTATCGTCTATCGTATTAGATAAGTCAATCACTGGGCTGTGTGAGCCAGATACTGAGTAAAACTGGGAAATGATGCATATATAAATATGGTGGCCAACATAATTATAGATGCATCACAACTCACGCGGACTTGGCGATCCTGTTCACTCAAATCAGTGTTGACACCTTAGGTCACGATTAGCTCTTTATTCTTCGACGGGGTTCTGACAATGCATAGTTATTGATTTATGTTGATAATACTATTCTCACAACTTCTTCTATAGCACATTTACAGCGGATTATCACTTCTCTTCATCAGGAGTTTTCCATGACTGACCTTGGTTCTTTGAACTATTTTTTGGGTATTTCTGTTTCACGTGATGATACAGTTATGTTCTTACATCAGCGGCAATATGCCTTGGAGGTTTTGGAGCGAGCTGGTATGCTCAATTTTCATGCTTTTCGTACACCTTGTTCATACAGAGTGTAAGCTTAGAGCAAATGGTGTCCTTGTTTTTGACCCAACCCTTTATAGGAGTCTTACATGTGCTCTTCATTATCTTACATTTACTCGTCCTGACATGTCTTATGTTATGCAATATATTTGTTTATATATGCATGATCCCCGTGAGCCTCATCTTGCGACTCTCAAGCGGATTCTGCGTTATGTTCGCGGGACACTTAATTATGGTCTTCAATTATTTTCATCCTCATCTGGATCTTTAGTTGGTTACACAGATGCTGATTGGACTGGCTGCCCTACCACACGTCGGTCTACTTTTGGATATTGTATTTTTCTTGGCAACAACTTGCTATCTTGGTCCTCTAAACGCCAGGTCATTATCTCTCGTTCTAGTGCTGAGACTGAGTATCGTGGTGTAGCTAATGTTGTTGCTGAGGTTGCTTAGCTACGCAACTTACTCCGTGAGCTTCACTCTCCCTTGAAGACTGCTACATTGGTGTATTGTGATAATGTTAGTGTCGTTTATCTTTCCACCAATCCTGTGCAACATCACCGTACCAAGCATATAGAGATCAATATTCATTTTATTCGTGATTAAGTTGCTGCAGGTCATGTCCGTGTGTTACATGTTCCTTCGCGTTATCAGTTTACAGGCATCTTCACTAAGGGTCTTCCCTATGCGCTTTTTGATGATTTTTGCTCTAGTCTGAGCGTCCGACCTTCTCCTGCTCGGACTGCGGGGGGCTGTTAGCAGTATTAGTTATTAGGCCCAAGTGTTATATTAGTGTTGGTCTTAACCTATTTGCCTGTTGTATTCTCTATATATACCGATATTATAATCCATTATTATTAACGGGGAATAATATAATTCTACAAGAATGACCATTGTTTGTCACAATGTCTTACTGAGGCAGCACTATTTCAATGTTCCGTTGCACTTTGAAGGTTATTTAATCTGTGACATTACTTATCTATTGTGAGCCAGGAGATGTTAACAAGTTATGGAATAACCAATATGATACAATGTGTGAAGATTATAGTCGTGTTTATGTTTGTAATATGGTTATGAATAACATCAATGTATTTCTTCAAAGTATGGGTTAGATTCTTAATTATTTTGATCTTCTAAATATAATTCGTGAGGCTAATAGAGAGTTTGGTTTTTTCTGAGAGTTGCAAGAGGAATATGCGATGGTGATGCGTGAATGTTAGGAATTATTGTAAACAGACTTAAGTCTGGTAGTTATAGAGTTAAGTCTGGTAGACATAGTTAAGTCTGCTAGTACTAAGTTAAGTCTGGCAGTACTATAGTTAGTATTGGCCTTGTCTAGTTAAGTCTGTTTATGTAACAGAATAGTTATAATAGTTATCTTAGAGATATCTTAGGAAAGGATATGCATTATCCTTTCACACGTTTGTAAAGCCCATTAGGGTTTCCTTGGTGTATAAAAGGAACCCTACGACACAATGTTTAGTATGAGATTGGAATAGAATTCTAATATAAATTAATAGCAAATAGCAAAGTTTTATATTGTGTTCTTCTTAGTACTTGTGTTAAGATTCCGCATTAGCACATAGTCTTCATAGTCATTGTCTCTCATATAGTTGATTTGGATTTATTCAAGTTAGCTATTGTCTTATAAAAGGCTAAACAGATCCAAGACTTTGGACCTACTAGTGGTATTAGAGCATCTAGAGGGACTATGAATAAGAAGAATCACAAGAACACAAACAATCACTTTTAGATCTAGAAAAATGTCTCCACCTGCTAATGATGATTACTCTCAACATCTTAGTGATGATGAAGCATCATACCATGAAGATGCATCAGACAATGGTACTGCAACCAATAAACCAAAACAACAACAACAACAACTCATTCCTACAACAACCACTATCTCAAATATCAAACTCCCAATTCTAAAGAAGGAGGAGTAAGATATATGGGCTATGGAGATGGAGCATCACCTTAAATATATTGACAATGATGTTTGGAAGGTAATTCAGAATGGAAATTCTAAGAAGAGAATCTCAACTGGAATAGATGGCGTTGTTAGAGTACTTCCACCAATATCTGATGTTGAAAAGGAAAGGAAGGCAAGAACCATCTTACTTATGGCCATTCCCAAGGAACATTTGAGAAGATTTCATGGAATAGACGATGCAAAAGAAATTTGGGAAG
>BQNB010206711.1:0-10529 GCA_026074375.1 Tanacetum coccineum | reverse complement strand
GTTGATGATTCGACCGAATTAAATCCTAGACCCGATTTGTCTTCGAAAGGTTTTTGAAAACTTAGCATTTTCTTAAGCGAGTGAGTGATTTTATTAAATTGTTTAAGTTTGGCTATTTCCTCCTTAAGTTTTTGTTTTCATTTTAAAATTTTGACATGTCTTACATCCAAGATTAACTACTTTGTTTTTCTCTAATCGAGACACTTTTTCTTTTAATTCGAGTACTTCATTTTTTAGCCAATTTTTAGTTAGTTTTAGTGATTTGTTTTTAGACATAACTTTTAGACCTAATTTGCATAATAGATTGTATTCACTATCTAAGTCTAAATCATCACTCTAAAATTCAGTTTCGAAAAGTATCTCATTAGACGCTTGAGCTACAAGACAAGTTTCATCTTTAGTCTTTTCTTCCTCATCTTCACCTCTATCGCTCAATGTTCCACCAATAAAATCCCTTTGGTTCTTGCTTCTTAGTGGCTTTGGGCATTCTCTGATGAGGTGATTTGGATCTCCACATCTAAAGCATTTTCTTTCGCTTTTACCATTTTTGTCATCTTTACTTCTTTGGAACGACTTTCTTTCATCACGTGGTTGTCTTACAAACCTTCCTCGTCTTTTGAAAAACTTTTTGAAGTCTCTCATGACCATAGCATACTCTTCATCTTCACTATCGGAGATCGAACTTTCTTCATCAATAGATTCCTATTTACCTTCAAGGAGAGAGATCTAATTTGTTCTCTTTTGCCTTTGATCATTTCAAAATCTTTCTTTATTATCACTTCATATACTTTCAAGTTGCCGATAAGTTCGTCAAATGATAGTGATGTCAAATCCTTCGACTCTTCAATAGCCGTGACTTTTGCGCGCCATTTGGGATAAAGTTCCCTAAGAAATATTCTAACATAGTTCTTGCTAGAAAAACCTTCATTAAGTGCTTTTAGACTAGTAATGATAGTGTTAAACCTAGAAAAAGCATTATCTATCGATTCCTCTTTAGGAATCGTAAATTTTTCATATTTTTGAACAAGAAGATCTATTTTGTTATCCTTGACTTGACTATTACCTTGGTGAGTGATTAATAAAGTATCTTAAATTTATTTTGTGGTTTTACACATAAAAATTCTTTCATATTCTTTACGTGGCAAAGCATTATAAATTACCATTTTAGCTTCATTATTTTTAGCAAGTTTCTTTTTAAGATCATCACTTTGTTTGTCAAATGGTACAATTTCATCCTTTTTAGTTTCGGCATTATTTTGAATAAGAGGAAAATCACCCTAGATAATAACATGCCAAAGATCTAGATCTTTTGATTTCACATAAGTTTCGAATCTATTTTTCCAATAAATAAATCCATCACTTTCAAATAGTGGTTGTCTTTTCATAGATTTCCCTTCTAAATATTTTTCTGATTCCATAGATCGATTCAAGTTTTAAAATACAGTTTATTTTAAAAATCTTGTTTGACCTGGCTTCTGATACCAATTGTGGAAACTAGAATGGGGGTTGAATAGTTTACCGCTTTTTAAATTAATGTGACATTTGTATATAAAAAGTTAGATTCGATTTTATGTGATCTCAATGTGCACATAATATGAACAATCTAGTTAAGTAAATAAATGACAATAAGTAATAATGTAAATTTGTAAGACAAGAGATAAGAGTTAGAAAGATCAAACCACAACACACGGATTTATAATGGTTCGGTAACGAAGCTCCTCTTCGCCCTACTCCACTCCTCAAGTACCCAACTCAAGAGTTCTCTTCACTATGTCAACAAACTCCCTTTAGGCGGAGAAAACCGTACACAAGTAGCTTACACCAATTTTTGACTCTAAACCAAATGTTGAGTCCTAATCTTAGCAAGAACCAATCTACCACACACTTGTATTTTGAGGCCTAAAATACTAACAAGCCTTATAAGGATTCACTTCACCTAAGTGCTAACATGATCAACCTGATCTAACTATTACACACAATCACAAGAGATATAAATGAATTACAAGATACACCACAATCGTAACTACGTTACGTAAGCACTAAGATATAATACTTTGTAGCTTGATGATAAGAAGTATTCTTCTCTTGCACTTGAAGATCTAAGCTTGAATCACTTGGAAACAAATGTTTAAGATTAAATGATCAAAGGATTGTAGGAGATATATAAACTGATTTTGAACACAAAGAAAATGATTGCAAAACGTGAAAAATCTGTAAGGAATAGTCCACTATTTATAGGCAGAGCTGGGAGGTAGAAAGTATTCTTCTCTTGCACTTGAGAATCTAAGCTTGGATCACTTTGAAACAAAGCTTATGATTTAATGATCAAAGGAATGAAAGAAAAGTATAAACTGATTTAGAACAGAATGAACGAGTGTGCAAAATTTTGAGAAAATCAGTGGGGAACAGTCTAGTATTTATAGGCAAGCTGGGAAGCGTTTTTGTCTGGCCGCCCCCCTTAGCTCTATGGCCGGCCCCCTTATCACTAAAGGGGCCGCCCATATATTTAAGGGGGCCGCCCAGGCTTAGACGCTCCTTTTTTGTCTTTTCCAGGGAAGGTGTTTTCTGGAACATTTCTAGCCGTTTTTGGGTAGAAAATTTGAATTCAAAGTATTTATTTTGAATAAAACATTTCTTTTAAATGTAGAAAATGTTTTGTAAAAGTTATAAAAATGTTTGTAACAAAAAATATGAGGTTGAATAAAAATTCCTTTGATCATAGAATGCATTAAGCATTTATTTATTCATATCTTTAGGTGATTAAATTTTTGAAATGAAAATTTACTACTAATTACTTGTTTACGTTTAATTTTACATTGAGCGTTTTTACATTTTGTGATTATCAAAAGGTAGTGAGATCGAAAAATATTAATAACGTTTTTAGGCATTATTTCTATCAACAAGGCAGCTGAATCACGCATACATGGCCGTAACGATGGAATAGACATGCATGACTCGATCACATCCTCATTCGAGTAAAACCCAAGGTTAATGATTAGGAAAGGGAAATAAATTGTTGTTAAATAAAAATTACAAAACAAATAGACTAAGTCCAAACAGATAAGGTACAAGTTGCTAGACACTTTTTCCCGACCGTTACCATGAAAAAGACACAACTATTTACACACGTCTTGATCATTGATCAAAAACAACAACCTAAGTTGGCGTTCCCGTAACGGTCAACTTCCCAATCATCCCATACTTTACATACTTTTACAAGACAAGTGGCGATATCTACCACTTTATACAAAACTTTACATCGTTGACTTATAAGACGTATCAACGAATAATCGATCCTTGATATAATTCCTTTGGTTTAAGCTTTTGCGAAACGATTATCTCCAAACTTTCCTCCTCTTTTTTGTTGCGATTTTTCTAATTTTTTTTTTTTTTTTCATATACTAACTACGAAACTCGGTGTAATTTCACCATCTTCACGATCATAATAATTCCGGATAATTCCTTTGATTTTTCTTCATTCTTCGGACGTACCAATAATTGTGATGGTAGTAAAAATACATGAGTTTTGACTACTTTATACATTCTCATTTGCAATGAGCAAATTTCTTCCCAACCGTACCAAAGATAGAAAATTGTGAACAAGACAACCAGGAAATACTTACCTACTTTACACTTTAAGCAACTAGCAACTATAAAATGGACTTAATCTAACAGGGTATGCTAAGTGTGTATAGCTATTACGAAATAAACCACAGTGGTGGTTAATCCTAAAGGATTGGCTCTATAAGTGTTTTTTCTAGGGTATCTTACTCTTAATATGAGAGTAAACAAAGGGTTTAATAAATGGATTTAACTAACCAGTGTAGTTAGTTAATAAAACAATATATAAAGGCTTTTTGGGTTTAATCCTAGAAATTTACCAATTTAAACAAGTTATTTCATCTTAATCCATAGTACTCATTATTGTGGTCTCGAATAGATATACCAAGCCAAGTTCTAAAGTCTACAACATCACCGGCACACTCATGTTTTTGTGGAATTTGGGTAAACATTTGGAAATTGATAAGGTTAAATCCTCATAATATCTAATAAGGGTTATTGTGTGCAGGTTATGTAACAAGTAATTTCACAAAAGTATGCTTTGAAAAAAATAATTAATTTGAGCATAATTTAAGCATTTTATGTGAAAAATATGACAAGTATACATTCTAATTCCCATCCCCCCACTTGAATTATACAACGTCCTCATTGTATAGATAAAACTTTAAAAACGGGAATTAAAAGAATTAGAATGAGAAACTCCCCTAATATTTTGCTCGGTAGATTCTACAAGTTGAGTTTATGAGCAAGAATATGTGTTGTAAATGCGTCTATATACCAGCATGACTACAACACACATAGGATTCTAGATGATTGATACTTCACCAACTTTGTTGATTTTTTTTCAGCTTGGTCCTGTCCAAAATTATAAGAAAAACATGCAAAATCCTATCTCGGTACCTACGGTTAATTATAAATAAACTAATCAAACTGTACGGGAGACCAATACGCCGTATCCATAAACTGGAATACGCCATATTGAGAAAAAAGTATCTAAATACGGGTCAGTCTGTTGAATACGCCGTATCATGTACATGAATACGTCGTATTGAGAGAACTGACAATAATGTTTAAAGTGCATAAAAATAAAGGACTGATAATGTCCAGACATTCAATATGCCGTATGGTATGGAGCGGATACGCCGTATTGATGTCTGGGAAGACAGACTCGATAAAAATAAATAACAATCCGAGTTGTCTCCCGGAAAGCACTTTTCTTTCAGCTAGTCTTTAAGTTAGACTTTTTCTTCAGCTTTCTTCACTCCATCTCATGCACGCTTATGTGCCCGCGTGTGAGCCATTCTTCCATCTTCGCATCTCGGATATATTCGGGTCCTAAGTTCAAGACCCCCTTGTAGAAACTCTTGAGCTTTTGGTACGGATGCGAGATTCCATTCAGCTTATCATGAAAACTCACCTTTAGTAATGGCTTGATCTTGTTGCACTGGGCATTGGATAGATGTTTAAACCTTGGATGTGATCGCGCCATTTGGTAAGTCACGTTATCACTACCATTGTGGATAATGATTAATACAACAAACCTTCTTTATTTCACACATGAATCTTTGCAGAACGTTTCTCTAAGAATAATATACTCATGTATTGATCTCGGTAGCCATCTATATTTTCCACTACTACAAAATGAGTTCAACAGAAAAATTTCTGACAAAAATTAGGTTACATTCATAAGCTCCTACTACATCTTTCCTTTTATGTTCAAACTTCGTCCCTCATTATAGAATTGTAAAACACCCTAGACAATCATAATAACTGGACAAAAATGGGAAAAAATTAGCATCTACATGCTCGAAACCTATCATGCATGAAAATCTTAAATTGTAGGCACAATCAATATGGATCTTCATGTCAAAGTCACAAAAACTAGGGTACTCGTCAAAACTTTCATTATTCCTAGTCTTGATTATGTCAATCATGGGCTCATCAATTATCTCACCTTCCTCAATGGTGGGCATCAAATCATCAACTTGATCTCTCCTAAGCTCTAATGGTACATTAAGATCATTCATTTTAATGTAATCTCCATATAAAGGGTCTAATGATCTATTTAACACCAAAGTTTCTCCCATTAGCCTAGCTTCTAAATCAAGTTCCATTCTTTCTCTTAAGCTTAACATGTAGACCCTCTTAATCAAACTACTAGCAGGTTTAATACTTTTGAAAATAATTTTCTCATCCCCAACCCTCAAAGGAATCTTCATTTTGAGTACATCAATCTTAGCGTGGACAGTAGATAAAAATGGTCTTCCGAGGATCAAAGGAACTTTACTATCCTCAGGCATATCAAGAATTATAAAGTCTACGGGGAAAACATATTTACCAATCCCTAATAGTACGTTTTCAGCAATTCTTTTTGGATATTTCATAGTCCTATCTGCTAATTCACCAGTCCAACGGAGTGTAAGCAAATTCGCGCTAAATTTAAGTATAAGGTAGGTCCGAGAGAGATATACACGTACGCTAGCTCCAAATCACAAGCACTCTTAAACGCATTTATCAAAGTAAACATTATTAATGTATCAAGGTAAAGTGAAACTCCCTAGGTCTTTCTCCTTTCGGGGTATGGAATTATCGATATGTGAAGCTCCATATGAGTAAGCTTTCAAGAATTGTGGTCCATACGATCCCTTCTTTTCCTCATAGTATTAATCATTCAAAAGACTTAGAAATGGGATTGTCGTTTGTCTTGACTCGAACATTAGTCTTTTGTTCTGTGGAATGGATATGGTGTATTAGGGTGATCCAATACGGTGTATCGGGATTGAATCAGCTTCAACATTGGTTGAGATCAACTTGACTTGATCTCTCAGGTTGGCTTCAGTAGAGCTAGGTAGGCATCCAAATCCCATTTCCTGTAGTACCTTGCTTATCTGCCCGATTTAAATCTCTAAAGTTTTAATCAAAGCTCCTTGGTTTTGTACGGCAGCATCAGTTGAAGCTCAGATTTCTTTAATCATGTTGGAATTTTCTTCATGTCTCTTTGTTGATTCACTCATAAACTTTCTCAGGGTTTCTTCCATAGTTTTCCTTCTGATATGTCGTTGTGTGGTGTATATTTTTATGATTTAAGTTTTAAATTTATATTTTGCCGACTTAACCAAAAACAACACTTTAACTGGCAGTGTACCACGGTCGGTGGTATATTCGTGGTAAGTAGGGTGTCGAACACTTGAAGCAAGGTTAAATCTCTTAATTTATTTATATTTTGGTTATCTAATCTAAGTTAATTCTAATCTAAGTCAAACCTATGCTAATCCTATGTTAGTTCTAATCCTAATTCTAACAGGTAAAAGGGGGTTTCAGCCTGAGAGACTGGCACGGGTTTGGTTGGTGACTACAATCAATTCAAGACACTTTAACCCATGCAAGTAAATTAATAGAAGATAAAAGAATGGTCGAGCCTTTTGATAGAAAACTATATTAGCCATCATTAATCCGATTAGAAGTTGGTTTGTTTATTCAGTGCAATGATTACTTATCTCAAAGAGGCATATCATTCTTAGACTTAGGCGGGACTTCATCCTAAGACCTAGACACATTAATTCTGTCATAATTAAAGCATCCGCATAAAGCATCCTTATTACCTAATTATAATCTATCTTAGGGATTAAAGCAATGGTGAACTTAATGGAAATTTATACACTAGTAGTCCACTTGTCCAACTATACAATGGAATTAGAACATTATTTGTTGAATTATCTAGATTCACCTATTAGTTAACATGTTTAATAAACCAAAGGCAATTTCCGTTAACTAGTTAAGCCATAAGCATATCCTTAGCACGATTTTAAAAGGACAATACTTATGATCCTATGATTCTAGATGTATAAATTACTATATGGAGAGCTATCCAGGCATCTAGATTACTTGGTCCGTATCACTAGATCCAGTTGAATGATAAGTCGCATACAAAAGCACGTAAACAAGTATGCTGATAAACATAAACAAGCATACAACGATAAATTAAGCAATCAAGATATAAACAAAACCAAACATTCAGATCTTCATAATAATGGCTAATACCCAAAGGTATTAGCCTTCAAACATCATAATTAATACAAGAGTAATTGTTTTAGCCAAGGTAAACTAACCGAGCTAACGAATGATACCAAAAACTGAATGATTACAAAAGTATAAGAAATTACACGTTGTCTTCTATGGATTGGAATGCATTGCAAGACTTTTTCTGCTCTTTTTCTCCTCTAAAATCGACTTTTGTGTTTTAGGTATCGAGGATATGATTTAGCACCCTTAAAATTCATTTTTGAGTTTTGTATTTATAGGGTCTGGAGTCGGTGTCGATACGGCGTATCCAAGGTATTGGATATGACGTATTGGAGTTTCTTGGAGTAGGGACCACATTTCATATCTTCCAGAATATTCACATACTATATATCCAATATGGCGTATTGGTCTTCACTGGATATGACGTATTAAGCTTGTTTCCTTAGTGGTATTTGGTGAGTGCAGGCACGGATACACCGTATCTTCCTTGATGGATACGGCGTATTGGTTGTCAGAATAGTAATCTTCAAAATATCTTCGTTTAAGCTCCAGAATGCGCGCATTTTGCTAAAATTCACCAAGTACTCCGTAATTACTTTACTGAAATTCACAAATAATAAAAACGATTAAGTAACAATTCTTTGCAATAATTATACAAAATGGGTTAATTACATGGGATAAATGAAAATGTATCCGTAAGGATTTTTCCGTTAAGCATTTATTCGATTAATTATAAGTACACAACCAAACACCTCATGAAATAGGAAGATGAAAACACTCAAATCACTCAACTAATCTATGTGGTAGCATGTAACTAATTCGCTCAATTTCTCGGTCATGACGAGTATTCTATCATATGCTTGGCAAGGATACACATCTCCACCTCTAAAGCTAAGGATTAACAAGTTTATAAAGGTAAATATAGGTTTGTATGATAAGGATTAGGGTTGATTACTCTCACTAATCTTTATCGAAACCAATATTCCAGGAGGGCGACAAAGACCACACATACACACCCGTAAGGACGGGATAGACACATGTGACTGCTCACTCCTACCTCGAACAAGCTAAAGAGTAGGAATAGTAGAGTAATATAGGGTATGGATCTTCTAACTTTCACCAATAGTAATAAACCAGTAAGGCAGCTGAGACATGCATACATGGCCGTAACGATGGAATAGACATACACGCTTGATTACATCCTCATTCGCGTAAAACCCATGGTTAATGATTAGGAAAGGGAATTAAATTGTTGTTAAATAAAAATTACGAAACAAATAGATTAAGTCTAAAATACAAGTTGCTAGACACTTTTTCCCGACCATTACCATGATAAAGACACAACTATTTACAACATCTTGATCATAGATCGAAAACAACAACCTAAGTTGGCGTTCCCATAACGATCAACTTCCCAATCATGCCATACTTTACATACTTTACAAGGCAAGTGGCGATATCATCCACTTTATACAATACTCTACATCGTCGATTTGTATCAACGAATAATCGATCCTCTGTGCAATTCCTTCGTTAGTCGCAAAACGATTATCTTCAAACTTTCCTTCTCTTTTTTTTTACGATTTTTCTAATTTTTTCGATTTTTTTTGCTAACACTATACTCCGAAACTCGGTGTAGTTTCACCATCTTCACGATCATAATAATTCTGGTTAATTCCTTCGATAATTCCTCGTTCTTCGAACGTACCATTAATTGCGATGGTAGTAAAAATACATGAGTTTTGATGATGACATCAAATAACGTCTATTTTATAGCATCATTTATCCCACGATATTAACCCATTTTGTATAGTTATTGCAAAGAATTATTACTTAATCGTTTATATTTGAGAATTGCAGTAATTATGGAGTAATTGGTGAAAGTTAGCAAAAGGCGCGCATTCTGGAGCTTAAATAAAGATATTTTGAAGATTACTATTCTGAAGATCAATACGCCGTATCCATCAAGGAAGATACGGCGTATCCCTGCCTGCACTCACCAAAGACCACTCAGGAATGAAGATCAATACGTCGTATCCAGAGGACTCAATACGCCGTATTCAAGATATGGAATCAATATAATATTCTGGAAGATATCAAACGTGGTCCCTACTTCAAGAAATCCCCAATACGTCGTATCCAACTCTTGGATACGCCGTATCCAACCGACTTCCAGACCTTATAAATACAAAACTAAAAAATGAGTTTTAAGTGTGCTAAATCATAATCTCAATACCTAAACCACAAAAGTCGATTTTCAGAGGAGAAAAAGAGCATAAGAGGTCGAGCAATGTATTCAGTTCCATAGAGGACAACATGTAATTCCATATACTTTAGTAATAGTTCAGTTTTTTGTATCATTCGTTAACTCGGTTAGTTTACCTTGGCTAAATAATTACTCTTGTATTTATTATGATGTTTGAAGGCTAATACCTTCGGGTATTAGACATTATTATGAAGATCTGAATGTTTGGTATTTGTTCTATCATTCAACTGGATCTAGTGAAGCAGACCAAGTAGATCTAGAGTCTAGGATAGCTCTCCATATAGTGATTTATACATCTAGAATCATAGTTACACAAATATTGTCCTTCTAAGTCTGTGTCTAGGATACGCTTCGGGCTTAACTAGTTAATTGGATATTGCCAATGGTTTATTGATCGTGTTGACTAGCAGGTAACCTAGATAATTCAACAAGTAACGTTCTGATTCCATTGGATAGTTGGACAAGTGGACTACTAGTGTATAAATTGCCATTAAGCGGTAAGTGGGTAAAGTCTCTATGAGCTAGGGTTTAACAAGATCACCATTGTTTTAATCCCTAAGATAGATTATAATCAGCAAATAAGGATGCTTTATGCGGACAGGTCTTAGGATGATGTAACGCCTAAGTCTTAAGAATGATATACCGCATCGAGAGAAGAAATCATTGCACTTAATAAACA